>WMED01013585.1:0-14355 GCA_019650415.1 Pipa parva | reverse complement strand
GATCACTACTACAGCCTCCTACTCCACACAGGTTGCTTCTGCACCTGTACATTACAGTTCATAAAATCCACATAAAGTGTAACTATGTTTTGTAGCCTAGTTGAATGCTTTCTGTTGGTACATTCAGGATGTTAAATAGTTGTACACTTTAGATAACACAAATTATACAAACCAATAGCAGTCAGGCAGCTTTTTCTCCTCATGTTGCCTGACTTGCAGAACAGAAAGAGGAAGGGGAGCGGGGGGAGGAAAATGTCAGCTCTCGGGAAAACTAATTAAGGGAAACAAACGGCAAGCATTATTTCTTCTCTAAATTTTTTTTAACTATTTGTGTCAGCAATTGGCTTAGTATAAAGGAGTTTTATATGTATGTGTGCAGTTATATTAGCACTATAGTGCCCCTTTAACCAATTCAATTCTGTTAAGTGGATACAATTCTGTACATTGATCTATTCACATGTTAAATTGAATTAAGGAATGGCTGAAACATTGACCGTAATAGTTTTAATGCTAGTACTGAATTAAAGTTCAATATTAATTTAAGTCTGAGGTGCATATTGCTATTTATATGCTGATATACATATTTATATAGAACCAATCAATATTTTAATTTTCCTAGCTTCAAATATCAGTACATAGAAAGGGAAGGCAGTATACAGAATCCATTTTGTGTTTTAGCTCCTTCTCTGCCTGTGTTCTGGGGATTGCTAAGTGACCAGGTTAATCATCATCATAGTTGGTACCCAGCAGGCACAGTAGCAGAATTCTGTTGTAAAACTGCTACAGCAGTTTCTCAATTTGCAAAAATCACACAGGAACAGGAAGTGAAGAGTGTCGCATTGTAGTAAGATCCATTGAGAGCAAGAGGAAGATAAAACCACTACCAGTATGTATTTCACCCTCCCCCATTAAAAATCACACCTAGTAGTAACAAGCCTTTTGTTCTCCTTTAACTGTATCACAGGGTATCTTTAAATGTGTACTTCCAGATTTGCTTCATTTACTTTTAGGGTTTATTCACTAAAGTCCAAATTGTTAAGTATAGGTGTGAATTCGCCAGCTGAAGACAGTCGCAATAGACTTCTACTGTGGCAGTTGCGACTTTACTATGGATATTGTCACAGTCGCAACTTTTAAAAATTGCCGCGGTCGTGAATTTACAATGGTGACATTGTCATGGTCGCGGATTTGCTATGGGAATCTGCTGTTTGAGAATTCGACAGTCAAATTTGCACCTTAGTGAATGACCCCTTATTAAAGTTGCTCTTTTATGTCTGAGTTAGGTCTTGAAAGAGTCTTTGATTTTTCTTGATAGCATGAAGATGTTTGACTTTTACCCCTTTTTGTAATTTAGTTTAATGGTATAACAAGTTAAAGAGAAGTTCCACGACTATATGAAAACACAAGGTCACATGGCATGGAACTTTAGAGTAACTTTTAATATTCTTATAAATTATTAAAAAGGGTACATTATGCTTTATAGTACACTAGTTTTCAACCACAAAGTCCTAGTTAGGTTCTTAATCTCTTAAACACTGTCTGTGCACTACCCCTCTAAGGGCAAAATTGAATAAACTCGGAACGGCCGATTTCAGCATTATCTAGTCTATCCCGTGAGATCTCGGCTGTTTGATCAGTAAAAATCAATCGATATTCAAAGTTTCAATTGGTAAAAATCGATTGAAAAACATTGATCTATTTCGACTGATCAAACAGCCAAGATCTGGCGGATAAACTCAAAAAAAGGGCTGAAATCGGCCTTTTTAAGTTTAATAACTTTCACCCTTAAGGGAGATATTCACTAAGGTGTGAATTCTACTGCTGAATTCACAAACAGCGCATTCCCATAGCAAATCCGCTACAATTTCCCCATTGCAAAGTAGCGACAAATTTTTAATGTTAAGATTGCAACAATTTTCCCAAAATAAAGTCGCAACTGCGACAATGTTCTCATTATAAAGATGCAACTGAGACAGTAGCAGCCTATTGAGACTGTCTTCATCTGGCGAATTCACACCTATACGCAACAATTCGGACTTTAGTGAATAACCCCCTTTAATGTGGTCTCTCGCTGTGCTGATTATAAAAAAAAAAAAAATGCAGTTTTTCCACTCTTTCAGTTTAAGCCTCTCCTTACATTTAATACATCGCTTCTAAAAAGGAAGCTTATTGTTCTCTCTATATTACTCAGCAAAGAAACACTAATTCCTGCCAACCTGTATCTTTCCAACTCAGATCAGAGGTCACTCCATTCTTATGATCCAGAACATAATCCTGGAGGAGCTGGAATGTCAATATTTACATTCTTCTAGTTCTCCCATTGCAATGGAAATGCTGAGAAGAAAAGGGCAATGTACCAGTCTACTTTTACATTTACAGCTGATCATCATAAAGCAATTAACTCAGATGCATTTAAAGACTTGATACCTTCCTAATAACGTGTCATTTAGACTGAGCACCCTTTAGCTGCCACCTAAAAGTTCATTTTTTTTAAAATGCCTTAATACAGACAGGACCTTCAGGATTGAAAACAATATTCAAGGTCTCCCCAGTGACCTATATAGTAGCATACTCTCCTGACACTTAACAAAACGCTCAAAAAATCCACTTTAACGAGTTCTCAGGAGGCACTTTTCTCAACATAGACTTCAGGAATGTTGCATCACTCCTCAGTATCATGGTCAAGAAAAGCAGACTACATACAGATTGTAATACTAAGAACTACTCATTTACCAATAACTTATAAAACTAAGTTGATCTTTGTCTTATTAGCTCCCCTCCAATAACTGAAATTACCTTGGTACTACAGGATTTTCCAAGGAATTCATGACTTGCACTCTATGAGGACTAACTTTTTGTGGAGGACATAAAGACAATTTCTTAGAAGAATGTTAAACCAGATAACTATTTTATCATTTCTATATAGATGTCATCCTTATCTAACCCAAAGGCTTTCCATAGATCATCAGATTACACGAGCAAATAAAAGGCATCTTCAATTAAATTGTATTAGGGATGTCCAGAGAAAGCAAACAACATTTGGTAGACATTACTTTTAACTATAATAGCAGTCTGTGTGTCTTAGTACTGCAAGTTTGCCCTGCCTATCCAGAGAACTTTTCATAATCTTCCCTAAAAGATTACAGTTGATTTCAGGATATTTTTTTAGGGACCAGTTTCCAAATATCTTCCTGGTTTACCCTGAAGAGGGCACTTTTTACTTGTGGCCACTGTTTATGTGAAGCAAGCAGCCCAGCATCTTCATGCTTTTACCCTCATTCTGTACAAAATTGAAATAGTACCAGAGTCACATGGTACGGAGGAGAAATATACTCTAACTTAGCATTTATGCAAACTCATTGAAATTCAATATGAATTCCTGATTTTCTATTCTAGTTTTCAGAATAGAAATTCTCGGGTTTGAAAAAAAAAAAAAACAAGCCCTAATCAGAAGGTATATGGTCCTTATTAATTATGTATCTATTATGACTTACAGTATTCTGATATTTGGGCCTGTCTCAGATCATCAATAGGATTGCTTGGATTAGGAGAAATCTAAACCACTCATTTCTAAATCAGAATGACTTTCAACACATGATTATTGATGGAGCACATTTTGTAACATTTGAGAAAGAGATAAAATGGTCTGACTATTTACATCTAGTAGTTTAACTACTACAGATGAAGTACTCTGGTTCTGTGCTGCTCTATCCAGATAAAACAGGTTCAGTTATTTATTTCAAAATTTCAAAAGAAAAAGTGAAATTTAGGTTCACACTGTGAGATATATGTATTTGTTCTTTGCATAATTCATTTTGTCTCCCTGCTCCCTTTAGCCTTGGGCTATCCTGGTACTGAATGACACACACATACTGCACTGTATAATGATAAAAAATGATGTACACGTTGACAGCCAACTGACAGCAAACATGCTGCATTGTGTAATGATACAGAACATGAGCACACGGATAACATGCATATGAGCATACTGATAGGAGTCAGGGATCAGCAAAAGCTCTATGGTACGGGGGGAAAACTAACAAAAAGAAAAATAATAATAATAATAATAATAAGTAATACTGTATAAGTACAGTGCTTAACGTGCTACTTACTGCAGGTTGGATGCCCACATAGTTCTAGCAGTGCTATATTGTAAATGGAAGTAATATAGTGTCAGAGTCGGGCAAGTGTTTTACTTATACAATGACAATGTATCATTTATGGCACTATGAGCAGTTCAGGCTGCAAGGTTCTTGGTAGCACTTTACAGCAGTGTTGGTTGGCAAACACATTTTCAAGAAAATTTCTTCACAAATACATGTATTTATATATGTATGGGAATTCTGATTGGGCTGCGGATTTGCTAGGGGAATCTTCTGTTTAGTCAATAAGGAGTAGAGAATAAGAGCGCAGCCACCTAATGTGATGAGAATTCACTTCGGCAGTTGAATTCTCACTCAGTCAAGAACCCCCCATAATCTTTTCGTCATATGCCCGCGCATTGCCCTTTTCAGAAAGCCTCCATCAAGCAGTATTCTCCTCACCATGTCAAAACTTGCCAACTCGCATTTTGCCTATGCTTCTGGGCCTCATCATTATTAACTATTGCATCTGATTTGATTTATTTTTGTTTTTCTTTTTGTATTATTTTTGGTTCTGGTATTGTTTTGGGATTATTTTTTTGTTTGTTTGTTTATATTAAATTTCATTTTTGAAACAGTCTCAGCTTATCGCTCCCTACTGTGTCCGTGCATTTTTAGTAGGGCTGTATACTTACACATCACAATTCTCAAGGGGAAAACATGAGTGCTTGTGTATGTATCCTTTTTTCTGGAGTCTTCATTGATTTGGCTCTTAAAAATTATTAAATTCACAATTTAAAAAAAAAAAAAAAAGCTTTGTTTTTTGCCCATTGTTTACAAATTGTAAACAAATTGTACATTTTGCTGATAAACCAAGACCTCCCAAAGATCCTGATATTGTTAAAATGAATAAAAGATAATTGCAACTGAGGTATTATATTAAAGGCTCTGTTCCTTCCTCTTTCTTTCAATAATAGAATCAGAAAGTAATCCAGGAAGCGAACAATCGAGCGATCCAAACATTGCTCTCCCAGAATACACTTTAATACATCGACTACTTCCTTATATAACCAAGGTAGACCAATGTATTTGTTTTTTGTACAAAAAGAATTATTATAACATGCATTTATTATTCTCAGAATCCATGAAACCATCTGATTGGACGTGCTGGATGATGATATATTACAATATCAGTAGATCCTTTCATTACTATAGTCTTATTTTCCCATTTACCAGTTTCCAAACTACTGCATACAATTGAACTCTTAGACCACCAACTGCAGTTATGTCACAATTTATGGTAACAGTTTTAGCCCCGTGTCTGTTGTATATACATCTTGAAAAGGTTGCTTATTTTCACATTGGTTTGCATGGTTCATTATTTTAAGGAAACAGAATGAAAGAAGTACAAATAATGTGTGATTTATAATCTATAGTACTAGAAGGAAAATGCAGGTGTTACATCTTTTGGTTCAACCTAATCATACAAACGTATGCTTTTTTCATGGAAACTGGTTTCTGCAGTTGTCATAAACAAATATCAGCGACTCCTACGCACCTAAATGTAATGTAAAGCATCTGTCATTCTGCTCAATAAGTGTGAATTATTGAAATGAAGTCAATATAAAATCTACATTTTTAAAGTCAAAAGGATAAAAATTCACAGCCTAGACCCAACCACACAATTTATGAGAAAATACTCAAAAACATTTGGGGCAAAATGTAACAAACTCAATAAATATTGCGATATCTTTTCAATCGATATTTACCAACAGAAACTTTCCAATCAAGTTTTTTTATCAAATTGTTCGATGGAAAGGTAGACTATTTACTGTGAGAAACTCAAATAAACTCACAAAAGCGAAATGGGGTTTTTCAATTTCGCCCTTGGATTAAATTGGAATTCAAAAGCTAATTTCAGACCAGCTAATGTCATATTAATTAACAATTAACTGAGATAATGTCAGCTTGTGACTATTACCCATGGTCTATTCATGAGGGATCATCTCAATAACAGGAAATCAATGTAGAAGCCACACCTTTTTTTCTCTCCAAGAGCTCAGTCACAAACAGTAATTAGGAGTTCTCAGGGGATAAATTCTATTAGCACTTCTGATATATTAGTTATTCTCCCATAACAGCAATTATTATTCAGACTGTCTAATACCAACATTACAATGGAAATCATTAAAGGTTGGAATGGTGAATAAACAGAATAAAATGCATGGATCAGAAAAAGCATAGCATCTCCTTGTTGCTATTGTTGGCTAATCTACAAAATGAATTAAATAAACAATATAAAGGGGTGCTTAGCCTGCACATCAACATATACCTTGAGTTCATTAACTACTCCTGTGATTTTTTTTTTCTGTATTTAACTTTACTACAACAGTGTAGAAACAATGGCTCAGTCACAAGGTTGGTTTATAACGTTTGTAGCAATGGTAGAATTGGACATTTAAACTAGATCTCTGAAAAATAGAAAGACACAAATTGCTAAGTGGTGATCTGATGCAGTGTGTCTCAATATAGCATATGCCCTACCCCCAAAAATGAACAAGCAACCATGGATTTATTTCATTATCAAGCTACACACATACAGTAAATACGCACATAGCTAAGCACATAGATACACATATAGCTAATTAATGTACAGTGGTAATAAATAGACTGCTTACCTCTGTCCTATGTCCTAAGCAAAGATTATCAGCACAGGCTGAAATCTGAACACAGTTTTCATTTTCAGTAAGGTCTTTTTGCAGTAGTACTTTTTTGGTTTTACTATGATGGTTTTCCGAGGCAATTTATATATTCCCCAGTAAGTTTGGACATGGGCCTCTCCTATTTAACTGAGAAACAAGAAGGGGATAGTCAGTCCATATATATATATAAGATATTTATAAAATCCATTTTAACCTTTTAGATTCATTTGGACTATGGCGTATCTAACTCTAACTCTCCATAGATGTGTGAATATGGAACACTTCATATATTCAGAAAAGACTGGTATTTCCTGCAATGTGGCAGATTCTAAAAATGAAAATATTCACCATGTGTCAAAGTGACAATTTGCCAAGGAATACTGGCATGAATACACTAATTTGCCTTTGCCAACTTAAAATGGGGAGCCGAAGGCACATTTTATTCAAAAGGCTTTGAGCCAACCATCACACAACAACAAAATAATGACATTGTTCTTTATACACTGCCAAAATCTAGAGATGGTGGCACTGCCTCCTTAAAACAGGTCATTGTGATGATGAAAACACTTCACTCAACTTTTCAACAATTCTCTCCATCACAATGTCAAGGGGGTTATTCTCTAAAGTCCAAATTCGCCTATCGAATTGTCAAACTGCGGATTTCCTTAGCAAATCCTCGACTGCAACAATTTTCCCACCGTAAAGTTGTGACTATGACAATATTCAAGCTGCGGCTGCAACAATATTTCCATGGTAAATTCACAACTGCAACAATATTCTCATTATAAAGACGCCACTGCAACAGTAGCAGTTTATCGCGACTGTCTTTAGCTGGTGAATTCACACCTTTACATAACAATTCCAGGTGCGTAGTGTTCGCCTCACTTCGGAAAGACTGAAATGCGCATGCTGATGTCCTGCACGCGAACATCAGCATGCGCATTAAAGGGATTCCCCTCCCGGCGAGGAGACTCGAGTGCTCTCACCGGGAGGGGAATCCCTTTAATGCGCATGCTGATGTCCGCGTGCAGGACATCAGGATGCGCATGTCAGTTGTTCCAAAGTGAGGCGAACACTATGCACCTCACTTCGGAGCATAGTGAATTCCCCCCCTCAGACTTTAGAGAATAACCCCCTCAGTACACTAAACAATGAATATGCACAAGTTTGAGTCTGCTGCACTCTGTGGACAAACAGATGCAAATGGTCACACTTTGCCATGTAAATTCATTCGGTAAATATGCTGAATCAGTTATCATATTGGAAAATTACGTTAACTCATTATTGAATCCACATTTTTCATTTTTTTTTAAACTGCTTCCTCTAATTCCATTGCACAGTTCCCCTTTTACAACAAGATAAAGTTGTAAATTTAGAAATAAACTTTAAATGACAATGAAATTCCGAGGACTTTAAATTGCTTGCAATAATTAGTTTTAAATAAAATTCACTACAAATATCACTAAAAAGTACCTCTTCAGCTTGGCATTTGTCTTGTTTATCTCCAAAAAAAAAAATCTTAATATAAAATTCCTGTTTATTACTACAGGATGTAATATAAATTATGTGTAGAATGTTTATACAATAAGTTTCCATGACAAGTTTAACATAAGTACAGATAACATATTTTCCCCTTCTTATGACCTTGCACAATAACCTCATATTTGGCAATTTACTAACTGTTAAACTTTAAACAATTTGCCCACATTTTTATGTAAATTTTGCAGAGAGCAACAACCTGCAACTTACTGTATATTATTCATAGCTTATTTTTATTTGAAGCTATATTTCAGAATTGCTATATGAATTTGAGAGTAAGAGAAAAAAACCCCCACTAAATTGTCAGCCATGGAAGAAAAGTTTGCTATGATTCATTTAGCATAATTTGCACCAAGAAATGTAAAGGTATATGCATATGAATTAACAAATTATTACACCAGTGAAACTTTTAAATTAATGAATGTTATCATTTACTAAAAATGTATATTCTTATTATGGCGAAATAAATATGAATTTATTTAAATTCATATGAATTTATCCAACAGTACAGTTGATATGAAAATGAAATGGACATGATATTATTATATTGCTAATATATAATGGCGCTTAAGGATAGCAACTGGTTCATTGTATAGAGCATTAATTCTCGATAATATGAAATGGTTTCGGTATCAAAGGTCACTTTCTAATGTTAGTCTTGTATATTGACTCAGCCGTTGTAGACTTAACCTCTGACCTCTAGAGGGGCAGGGTGACCTGCCCCCATAGGCAAGATAAGGGAACCGCTGAGCTAAAGAGTTTCAACTGGTATAAAACTGTGGTATCATGTTAATAAAATCTAGAAGTGCTTTCACTGACAAGAACTGTGTCTGTGTGATTCATTTCTCCTAAGTGAAACCTAACTTAGTAAACTAATTTGGACCCGAGCAGGAAAGGGAGGCCAGTTACCATATCAATTGCCTTATCACAGTCAACCATTTTTTTAAAGTTATTATTACTACATAAGTTTTTAATATGTTGGTGAAAATAATCCTTGGAAATGTAACCTAGTCACAGTTCAGTATGACAATTAGAATAATTCCCAGGATTAAGAACCCATGTATATTAATTTAGTACCCATGACTTATAATAAAGGGTAGCCATATAGTATAGCTACCTTCCCATGGATCTATTTAATAAAAAGTTTCTCACGGACAGTATCGCTCGAGACAAATCTCACGATATTTACTGGGAGAAAGCCTTCTCCCGAGTTATTAAACTTGGAAAAGCGCAAACGGCTTTTCCGAGTTTAATAACTTTCGCCCAAGCTTGGACTTGCTTTTTTTCATGTCACCATATCACTTTTGTATTTCTAATATTGCCAGGGCCACCAGCAGGGGGCGTACAGGGGTCCTACTGTGGAGGACCCACCAGCTCAGCAAACCATAAGACACACATATCTAGAATTCAGAGTAATATCCAATGAAACAGATGGGCTAAAAGGGCACTACTGTGCAGTGTAAAGGGGCACTGTGCAGTATAAAGGGGCACTGAGCAGTGTAAAGGGGCACTGAGCAGTGTAAAGGGGCACTGTGCAGTGTAAAGGGGCACTGAGCAGTACAAATGGGTTTGGAAAAACATGTTGGGGGGTATTATTTCTAATGGCAGTACTGAATATTTTGACTGTCTTTAGCTGGCGAATTTATACTTTTACACGACAATTCGGACTGTAGAGAATAATCCCCTCATTGTCTCCACTGTGAAAAGATACATAATATTGGGAATATTTACTAAGACCTATTTGACCATCTTAATTTCAGTTTTTGTTTCCCTATACTTTTCAATTTGCCTAATTTACAAAACATTGATAAAAATGTTTCCCCATCTAAATAAATTATTGATAAATGTCGATGTGTTAACAGGTACACTTTGCAATGCTTTTCTATGAGGATTCCTTCCATTACAGATCGATATCGATGTCTCTTTTCATTGGGGAAATATTTTGAACTTAGGCTAAATGACAGAACCAACTCCACAGGGAATAATGGGTTTTCCCCAGCCTGAGGATTGAGAATTCTTTTGGGTGATAAAATTGTTGTTAAACAACTTAGTAAATAGGAGAAAACAGCGATATTGTTAAATAAGTATAGGCTGTTTCTCTTGCATTTACTTGTCGAAAAATCTGTTCGACTTTAGAAAATGTGCCCGTAATTATGCAATATTAACCTTACAGAGATTGATCTAGAGTAGTGGTTCTCAGCCTGTGGGTTGCGACCCCATTGGGGGTCAAATGACGATTTGCCAGGGGTCACCTAAGACCATCAGAAATATATGGTTTGAATGGGTTCACCCAATAATAATTAATGAATGGGGGTCTCCAAATTACGGGGAATTGTACTAAAGGGTCAATGCAATAAAAAGGTTGAGAACCACTGATCTAGAGAGTGTATGAAGTTTCAGTACCACCCGCTGGGCCAATATGGGCCTGTTAGCTTCTCATTTTCACCTACATTGCTGATCATATATATCTTTCCAAAAATGTAAGAACAGTCAAAGAAAGAACTAGGTTTCATTTAAATGCATTGAAACATTTAATTATTTCGCTATTTATGGAGTTAGGTTTGGATTATAACCAGAAAAAATCATAATTGTTTTGGAATTAACACATTATTTTTATTTTCAAAATGTAATACCCATTTTTTTTTTTTTTGTTAAAGAAATGCTCTTCTTTTTGTTAAGATGAACATCAACACAACAGGTGAGATCGAAAAAAAAATGAATGAATAAAATGACAAATCACTAGATTAATTTCATGATTTGTTTATTCCTTTGAATGATGATGTTTTTTTTTTTTTTTGCATGTGATATTATTAAAATACTGTCGTTGTCGTATACAGTGTTCCGTACTTATGCATAGATAATATACTCCGCTTTGACAGGGGAAAGTCACTTTGATTATGGTAATTACATACCTTTGTCATGTTTCCATCAAAAAATGTTTTAGCATTTTAATGATGTCATACATAATAATTTCTCAAAGCAAAGTAATATCAGAAGGCTACATGCAACAACATTTGTGAAAACGTTATTTCTGCGGGCAGCACCTGATGTTTTATAGCTAATTTTATGTTACTTTTGGAAAGATGTTGTTTATTAAGCAATCCAGTCTGAACTGTTATTTAACGTAATTGGTATTTCACATAAAGTCGACTCAATGGGATACCAAGTTCTTCATAAATACACAGGACTTCTTTGTATTTGCTTTCCTAAAATGATTGCAGTAATACTCAGTTATCTATTTACAATTCTATCTGGATTTTTTTTTTTTAAATCTCTTATTAGACTTTTTATGCATATTATTATTTCACATGCTTAATACTTATATAAAGAGTCAATTTCTCTCATTGGTAGTCAATTTATTCTACCGATAGTGCATACAGCAGCACTCACTCTACTTTCAGCTTGGTTTATTATGACAACTTTACATATAAAATACATGTGAACAACAAAATGTCTTTTAATAAAATTGCCTGATGCTTTTTATTTTATACAAAAAGCACATTTTAGTTACATAGCTTATAGAATATATGTGCAATCCATGCATTGTCTCTAACACTGGCTCTAAGGAATAAAAATATTGATTTGGGGATATTTATAAAAGTCAAAATGATCGAAAATAGAGTAAAATTAGTAACCTATTTCTGCAGTTCCCTCTCAGGTAGGATCCTCTGCTATAAATCGATGAGGATCCTTTATGGCTGCTCAGTGCCAGAGACCTAGAAGAAGAAGACATTTTTTTATTTTACTGGTGGTTGGTTGGTCAAAGCCACAGATCAAGAGCTCCTTTTGGATTATGTCGGATCAAGACTCTGGATCAAGATGAAGACCAGGGCATTTAAGACAACATTGGCCCATCCAGGACAGCATCATGGGCCTGAAGAGAAGACTTCAGGAACAGGGAGTATGCAGTGGTTACTTCAACTTTTATTGATGTTTTTTGGGTTTATTTCAAATAATGTTTTTTGTTAATTGTGCTGTATTATTTACTTGTAGTTTTTGATAACATTGCTGTTTAATTGTTTTTCTGTTTTTTAATTTTGTCTAATTGGTTTTGGAGTTTATAATTATTTTTTTAATTCGTTTTCAAGCTTTTAATTGGTGTTTGATTGTTTTTGTGGTAACTTTAAATTGTGTAATGTTAATGTTTGCTTTATATTTTTTTTCAGGAAGGACTCGTTCCCCACAAGCTACATAGTGGTGATGGGACTAGGGACCCTAACCTAACCAATATTTGGGCAAACACCTGGAAGTTTCTCGTGGTAAGTATCACGAAATTTGTTGCGATCGATACTTGCCATGAGATACTTCCCATTTTCTATTGAATATTTCTATGGAAAGGATACTACAGTAATGTAAAGTATGGCTACCCTTTCAATGGATATATTCAATAGAAAAAGCTTCTCATGACAAGTATTGATCGCTACAAATCTCACGATGCTTACTACGAGAAACTTCCGGGGTGTTCGCCCAAATATTAAACTCGGAAAAGTGAAAACGAGCTTTTCCGAGTTTAATAAATTTTGCCCATATATAGAGTGGAGTTGCCCCCTTTAAAAAATCTATTTAAATATAAAGTCACTTCATTACAGCCATTTTGAGATAACACCTGACTGTGAGCAGAATAGTGTTGGCAACCCATTCATTTCATCCCCAAGGAAATGTGTAATTTAGTGAATAAGCAGTAGTGAATTAATGTCAGCTTCTCTGTATTCACTCTGCCTGTTTGATTCACTATGTGATGAATCAAGACCACTACCAGGATGAATGCGGTTATTTTGGAAAAGGCTAAAATATTTCTTATCAGAATTTATGCAACTATTGTCAGATCAGGGTCATTCACTAAGGTGCAAATTCAACTGTCGAATTCGCAAACAGCGGATTCCCATAGCAAATCCGCTACAATTTCCCTATTGTAAAGTCACAACAAATTTCCCATAATAAAGTCGCGACTACGACAATATTCTCATTATAAAGACGCGACAGTGACAGTAGCAACCTATTGCGACTGTCTTTATCTGGCAGATTCGCACCTATACGCAACCAATTGGACTTTAAAGGCATATTTAAAAGTGCATAGAACTTTCTTCACAAAAATCTATTAACTTGTGCATAGTTCTCTGCCGAACACTACCTTGTTTTGACTAAATATACTTCAATGTGTTTTTGTAGGCAAAATTTAGCATAATGCATGCACAAAATATAGGATCCCAATGTCCTATCAGCAGTGCATAACACGCCGAGCGTATTGTACTTACCAGCATCAGTGTGAAAGCCCCCTCTGCATTCACAGCACTTCTTATGTGGTTGCATTTTGTGCGCGACTTATCATACGCCGGCCAAAATGCAACACACAGCGTTCCAGACCCAGCGTATGCGCATCATATGCTAGTGTGTCCGGAACTAGGTAAGTACTATCGGCCTTCATTGAGCGGTATTTTTTTTCAAACTAGCGTATTATACGCAGCGCATAGTGTGAACCTAGCCTAAATGGGGGCATAATGTCTCCATTTGTTACTTATTTGCTGAATTCAGGGTTTACTAAGGGTTAAATAGAATTTTTTTTTTTAATCTTATAACCTTGAAGAAATGAAAAATGAAATCAGACTTCTTTTATCTATACCAAATCCCAATTTACAAAATGACAGTTCATTATCACTATATTTATAAAACTTTGCACTTAGTTTTTTTTATCACATATCTCAAGTACGACTGCATATGCTAACACTGTCAGATCCCATAAAAGATCCAGAGAAAGGAAATTCTACTGCATCTTTAGTGCCTAAGAACTTGTTAAACAGTTTTTTTCTTTTTATCATTAAGCATTGTCAACATCTATAAAAATGTTAAAAAGTGAAGGTAAGATAACAATGTGAGTGCTCTATGGTAACTTCTAGAAATAAGTGTACTTCTCAAGCAGCTTGGAAGAACGCAGAGTTTAAACACAGTACATCACATGATACGAGTCCACAGCACAATGATCTGTAATCTAATGAGTCCGCAGCACAATGATTTGTAATCTAATGAGTCCGCAG
>WMED01013584.1:0-14356 GCA_019650415.1 Pipa parva | reverse complement strand
TTATCTGGCGAATTCGCACCAATACGCACCAATTCGGACTTTAGTGAATTACCCCCAGAGTTTTTGTAACACTTCAAATCATGTTTTCTGCTTACCAGACTGTAAAATGATGTCATGATACTACAGTCTAGGACTTGGGAGTGTAACAAGAAAATGCCCAGAGTCACAGAACTACTAGTAAAAATTAAAGAGTTGTAATCTGGATCTTATATTTTAATTTATGAGTAAATCACAGTGGTGCAATGATGTGGTCATTATAAAATGCTTAGTGAGTCCTGGAAAAACAGAAAGTGTGTTGTCCATGATTTAATGTCATGTTAATGAATGCTGACACAGCCATTACACCAAAAAGGTAATGCCGAAATCTTTGAAGCCCCCATATTATATTAATTTTTTTAATTAATTTTATTTAATTTTTATTCTTCTGCATTAAACATTGAAAATGTGTATACAATATTATCCTGCACTGTGCATCAGGAAGTTACTAGCACATTAAATTAATGCAGAGACTGTCCTTGACTGCCTATGCCCCAGAATTCCCCATTCCAGGCCTTACACATCTATTAATGGCTGGACCTGCCTTCGCTTCCCAATGACAGGTATCAAACTTGAGTATTAGGACTGAAAGTAGTGAAAGGGAGCCTTAGGCACAAAAGGCATAAGTATGGGGAATTACATCAGTGCCATCTACAACAAAAAGCTTGGTATTCAGCCTAATTACTAATTTGGAATCAAACTTAGGTCTTTTCACAATATGCCATAGCCCCCACATTTTGTTAAGCTAACCCTGACATTAATGGTTTAACCTAAGATACCACTAGATTGGGGACCACCGGAAGGCCCTGCTAACCAGCCGACATCACAAACAAAGTTGCCTCAGGAGTAGCAGCTGCCTGCTGCGTGGGACAGTGGACAGTGGATAACCAGCTAGAGTCCATCTTTTCCCATCAGTAAATCACCAGTTGGCTGAGACATTAAAGCAGAAGTCTTTCCTTTATCCTACTTTTTATAGTATTTGCCACAACCAAATTATCTGAACAATTTTCCCCCGCAGTTGACAATCTAGTAACTGCTTTGCTGATAAATAGGCTTGTGTAGCTCTTTGTGAATACCAAATATTTAAGCAAAACTGCACAGATTAAATACTGTGCACTGGAAGCCTCTTTTCTTCCTGTTTTCCTCTTTGCTGTGAGAAAAGGGTACTTTTGTGATTTACAAAATAACAGAAAACTGTTGCTTTTTTCACATAATACCTTATGTACTAGCAGCGTTGTTATAAAATTGCCTTGGTTCAAATACTGTAGTTGTTTAACTGAAAACAGAACATTTTCCAAGTGAATTATGGCTGTGAGGTGTATGTCTTGTATTTTATAAACACTATTAGATTGAGATTTGATATGAGACAAGAATCTCAGTGGCAGGAGAGTGAATATTGGCAATAAACACAGTCAGAAAACTTCTAAAGCAGATTTATATGCGGTATTGGGTTGTTCTAAGCTTCTGCTGTTTAAAGGTATCATTTGCCAAGGCAAGCACAGCAGGCTGTTTGCGATTGCTAATCTACAAGAAATCCTCTAGGGCAGTTGCACTGAATTTGACCACAAGGCAACAATGATTGGCTCTCCTCTATACCAGATACTATACTATCATTTGCTAAATGAATTATAATGCACGGTGTACAGAATATATGGAAAGCAGTTTATTTAGGTGCAGAAACTGGAAAAGATAATTCTCTTGGGGAAGGAGTAGAGAGAAATAGGTTGTAAAAGTTTCATCAGAGCAGCAGGTCGGAAATTTGGGAAATCTTTGGGATGTTGATTGATTTCAATTCCCTATAGGCTGCAAAGTAAAACTGTTATAGTGGAAAATACATATTAACTGCTAGCGGTTAACTGCAACACATGGCTAAAATAAATAGCGTGGAATGGTTTCTTGTTGTACTTTAAGAATTACATGGGCATTCCAAATAAAATATAAGAGCAATGCCATTATTTTATTCCAGATGAAATATTACATTTAATAAGACTTGACCAAGGTCATAAAGAGGTCAAGAAGAGACGGAAATGTAACTTCTGATCTTACTCTTTGTGTCCTTAGCCTCTCTTTTCCACGAGGCATTTCCACTGGAATTAAACAGCCAAGAGACAACTGCAGTCACATTTTCGAGCAGTACAAATTACAAGAGAGGCAAGTGGAGATTACTAGAATCATTATGCGGCCCTGTGAAATGACACAGTGGCAAAGCACGCTGGGGCTAATTCAGGAAAATCTGAACAGTAGCTTTATAAGGTCTGGACTTGCCGTCATTTTGCTACTTCCCCATGCTCAGGTATTTATCGAACTCAAGCAAACTGGATCACTTTACACCACTTAGTGCCGCATGCACTGGTAATGAAGCTATTCGTCAGTCATCGTAGTCTGTTGATGTCTGCTGAAGTAGTGAATTTGTCAAGGCGTACTGTGTCAAATTCAACACTTTTGCTTCACCAGAACAAAGTGGAGAATTGGTGGGTTTATGGCAGGACCCCTACTGTAAAACTGACTACAGCGCACTACTCAAGAAACTGGGTCCAATGCTGTTCATGTCTTCGCTATGTTAATCTGCCACTTAGTGAATAAGGAGTAGAAAATTAGTCTTGCAAGGATTTCTATGGCCTATCAACCTACAGCTACCAATTAGCTGGTAGCATTTACTGGTATGGGAGAAATAAAATCATGAAAGTCAATCTCTTATTGGTTGCTAAGGATGACGAATTCCGCTTTTTTAGCATCAACTGTTACAGCCCTTCCAGTTCTGTGTATTAACCTGACTGCTTCCTAATCATATCCTGTCCTCCCAACCATGGGAGCAGTTTACCCCCGCCCCCCCTCTGGGTTTCTGGCTACTTGAATGGAGGATCCAGATACACCTTCACTGCTCCAATGTATTGATGTTCAGCATTAAACTGAGGGAGCAGTTCAGTCAGCTGTTTATAACTTTTCACTCACAGTGGTAGCTGCCTGAAAAGCTAATTTGTACAGAATTTGTATGGACTGTTTTTTATTCTCCTAATGTCCCCTGGTCAGGTTAACAGTGTCTGGGGGCTTACCTTGCGCCACTATAATTAGAAAGGTTTAGTCAAGGCAATAACTTTCTGTAACTTACATAGCAAAAGTGGTAAAATTAGGAGCACAACTGAGATGATGTGTACTGGCAATGGAGAGACTTGAATCGGGGGTTATTCATTAAGGTGCGAATTCTACTGTCGAATTCGCAAACAGCAGATTCCCATAGTAAATCCGTGACAATTTCCCCATTGTTAAGATTGCGACAATTTCCCCATTGTAAAGTCGTGACTGTGACAATATTCTCATTATAAAGACACAACTGCAACAGTAGCAGCCTATTGCGACTGTCTTTATCTGGCGAATTCGCACCTATATGCAACAATTCGGACTTTAGTGAACAACCCCCTTGGAGTGAATTGGATCATCACAGATAAAGTATGTTTCCTGGTTGGAATCTTCAGCTCTCAGATAATCACTCGGCTGCATATTGATTCTTTGCTTGTGTTAACCTCACAATCCCAGTAGCAACTGCTTAACTGTACAATATTTCAGAGTCTGTCTCTCCCGTCATTAGCCCTGGCAGAAGTTTACAGACGAAATAAGAACCGGTTGTCATTTATGAATCAAACAGCCAAGTGCCAAGGAAACAAACTGAGCAATGATAAGATCCTTTTTTTATCAATGTGTAGGTTTGCCCTAATTGCATGGTTTGAATGCATGTTATTTTACAGATTATTAGTGCAAGATAGAATGATTAGTGTCATACCTTGAGGTTATTGGGTAGACGTTTTTATAGCTAGGTTATAGCATAGGGAGATGGAGGAATATTTGTATTTTCATTGGTCATGTTCCATTTAGCTTTGATTATGCTTTAAATATGGAAGTGTAAATGGTATTCTTTTGCTTGAATGATGAGGATTTAATGCAGAAGTCATTTTCTCTTGACCAGATATTTATTTATTTGGGTATTTATTTATATATTCATCATCATCCCTACTGCTTTAAAGAGATTAATCATTCACTTCAGTCCGTGCTCTTGTGAAGCTTACAATCTAGGCTCCCTTCACAATCATATACACACAGACAGAAACTAGGGCCAATTGAGTAAAGCTTTGATTAATCTAGTATGATTTGGATTGTGGGAGAAATTCGGAGAACCTGGTTGGAACTCTCGTAGATATGCAATATATATTCCAACTCTTACTTCATTTCTTAAAATAGGTGTAATTAGAAATTCATGTGTCCTGTGGGCGTACTTTGCCTACTAAGGTAAGATTTCATATACTACCCACTAAAACACTCAATCAGGTTCCCTCTTCCACCCTGTATGACTTTATGTGTTTTATTATTTATCTGTGATGGGTGCAGTAGAAGCCGCTGTGCCACGTGTTCTTACATCCTTCATAGACTTTGAGCGATCTGTAGGTGTTTGGGGCACATTCACTCTGTCTTATTGCTGCACTGATTGCATGGAAGGGATTAAAGGGGAACTATATTCAGATTACATCTTTACATATGCAGTACCATACCTTAGTGAGAAGTGTTTCTCCCCAGTAGATGTTTCATATGACACAAAATGATTGATGAGGCAGCAGTGATAAACTCCCTCACCAGGAAATGTGTGTGTGACATGTACTGGCCAGTTTTCCATGAAAAGGTACTCTTCCCCCCCCCCCCCACTACTTACTACTTAACGCCTGCACACAAGTCATCTTGTCTTCTGTAATCTAATGCTCTCAGGTAGGTTTTTCTTCTCCTGCGGAACAGAAAGGAGAAGGAGAGGAAAATGTCAGCTCTCAGGAATACTAATCAAGGGAAACAAATGGAAAGCATTATTTCTTCCCTAAATGTTTTTTAACTCTCTGGGCGAAATTTATTAAAATCGGTAAAATTACCGATATCGCAATTATTGAATGGGTTTTTACCGATATCGCGATATTGAAATTTCAACCATTCTATCATTGAAATCAATGGTTCGGCCGAAATTCGATATCGTGATATCGGTAAAAACCCGTTCGATATCGCGGTATTGATGCTATCGCTTTTAATAAATTTCGCCCATCTGTGTCAGCACTATAGTGCCGATATAACTGCACACATACATACTGTATAAAATTCCTTTATACTAAGCCTATTGCTGACACAAATAGCTAAAGAAACATTTAGGGAAGAAATAATACTTGCAGTTTGTTACCCTTAATTAGTTTTCTTGAGAGCTAACATTTTAATAATCTTCTCCTTTGTTCTGCAAGTCAGGCAACATGAGACGAAAAAGTTGCCTGACTGCTATTGGTTAAGCAGTGTGCTGACCTTTTGGCCGCATAAATTAAGTTGGAATGTAGGAGATTACAGAGAGAAAGCTCCCTTGTGCACATGTACTAAGTAGTAAGTAGGGCAAAAATGTCCGGGGGAGGGTACCTTTTCATGGAAAACTGATCAGTACATGTCACACACACATTTCCAGGTGCGGGAGTGTATCAGTGCTGCCTCATTCTGCATCACAAGAAACATCTACTGGGGAGAAACACTTCTCATTAAGGTATAGTACTGCATATGTAAAGATGTAAACTGACTTATTTTAACTTTAAAACAATCTTAAAATATAAATTCAGATGTTTATTAAGTAAAATAAGTAGTAGTAAAATCTGTCCCTTTTTCTCTGTTTTTTATTAACTGGGTTTTTATTAACTTATTAAAGTAACCATAGATTTCAAATATTCTTTTATTGTCTTGACCTTTCCCAGATAGTTTATCCAAACAGGCAAGACGCTAATCCTGGGATGAGAAATTACTATAAATAACAGACAGAAAAAGTCTATAATATTGAAATATCATTTTGTTCAATGTAAACTTTCATAACTTATGTATTTATTAATTATTTATATCTTTTTTTTTTATGGTAGCTGCTAGAATTCTAAAATCCTTTTTTGCTTGTGAGGCTTGTAGCTATATACAACGTGAATGAACCAATTATCCTGATCAATTTTTTTTTTTAAGTCGTAGGTAAGATTTTATAACTGAAGAATCAATAACAGTTATTACATTGACAACATAATCTTACGTTAATATGAAGTGATTATGTATTTCCAGTGTTGCTTCCTCATTATGGAATGCTGGGTATTATTGAAATAGTTTCTTTATAATGGGGATATTCATAAAGGAGTAAAATATTGGCATCCTTGTACCTTTTAACCATTTTACTTATTTACTTTGTAAAAACATCCAGAAACTGTGTAAAAAAAATCAGTAAAGGGGAACTAAAGCCAAAGAAAATCTTTGGCTAAAAATGATGTGCCTTTTGTGTAGGCTTATTACAACAGCTCCTAAGTGCTACAGCCCAACAGCAAGTGAATACTGATGCCTGTAAACTGGAGGCAGACATCTTTATTCCTTATATATGCCTCTTTCCTTAATCAGTGATTCTGCACATTCTCAGCCTGTACTTCTAAGCGACTGGGTAAAAACAGTTTGACTTAAAAATATTGTTACAACTGGTAAATAAGTTTAACTTATAGCCCAGATCGCTACATTGTGTGTAAGACAGTTGCAATTTCATATGATGTATTTATCAGAAATTAACCATACTCCTCCCCCACACTGCAAAGCTTGTTACTAATGTGCTCTGAGACTGCACTATAGACTGCAGAGGTTTTCAGTCCAGCTATACGAGTTAATGTCCTATCAGCCCTGGATTATGTGTATTTTATACATATTAGGTTTAAAGGCTTGGTTTTACCAGTTCATCCTTTTATCAGTGAAAAATGTATAAAATATACAGGCTGTATGGATAATTAGTAATTTATTTATCTTCATAAAACATGGTTATCTGCAGCTCCATCTCCACACTTTGGTAGTTAATCATCAAAGTGCGAACAATCATGAAAATGTATGAATTTGTGTGTATTCACCCCTTCCACAACTTTGCGTATTCAGCAAACAATGATGTGGAGAATTCGCATCCGATTTGACATTTTATGACAGTTTCAAACTTGCTCACCTTTTTGCATTACTTTGTGTATGCATGCGACTTTTGATTGTTTACAAAATGTTGGGTTGTGTCAAAGTAGCAAATTCAGAGAAGTGTATTGCTCCAAATTCAACAAGCATAGCAACATATGAATTTGCTACACCTGGGAATTCACACATTCATGAATAAGCCTTTTTAATGTGCAGATCAGATAATTTCTTTAACAAGATATCATTTACAAATCCATCCTGCAGGGCAATGAAAATACCGCTACATAGCTCTAATTCAGTACTGAGCCGCACTTGGTTAGCTTATTTCTTAGGAATTTTCTTTCAAAGTGGTGAAATAAAACAGTTATTTAGATCTATTCCTTCTTATTTATTCTTATATAGCTCTACTATTTTACACAGTGCTTTACAGACATTCATCATTCACTGCCCCATGGAGCTTACAATCTAGTTTTCCTAATTTGTCACACACACAGATGTATGCTTTTGGATTGTGGGAGGAAACTGGAGTGCCTGGAGGAAACCCATTGCAAGTGCAGGGAGAACATACAAACATCCATGCAGATGAAGTCCTGGGTGGAATTGAGCCTAGGACCCCAGTGCTGCAAGGCAGCAGTGATAAACACTGAGTATTCCACTTCAAAGAAAAGAGTGCAAGATTATACTAGAAGCTATACAGCCGAGGATAAGGTGTGTTTTATAACTCTCCCCCTTTTAAAGGTAACGGTGTTATGAATGTGTCATACAAATGAACTGGATACCATGCAACTAAAAGGGATGTTTAGGTAGTTCTATTCATTTAATGCCAATACCGCTAAACTATAAATACTGCAAAGCTAGCTGATAATAAATTAGTTCAGCTGTGCATTGCAGGACTGCAAAGAATCTACTGCATATGTATCAAAGTATTTTGATAGTCAGCCCTGTTGTGCACAGCATACAAAAAGTGTTTGCTTTTAAATAAATGGGAGACAACCTTTAAATGCAGGAATAATTTCTTCTGTTTGATTTGAAGAGAATTCAGTATTTCTTTATTTTTGATTAATTTGACTTCATTGTCAGATTTCATTGATAGATTTATCATGAGTTTATAAGTTTATAGTCGGGTTATTTTGCGTTAGTCCCTGATAAGGGCACACCTACAGGAGACAAAGCACACTGAGCATGTGCAGTGTCTATAGTACAGCTAAACAAGGAGCTGCCCAGCTGACAACTTCACAGGCATTTATCCTTTGTCTCATTGGGCTACTGTACATTTGGGAATGTTCTGCAGTTTTTTTTGCATAGGGTTCTAAGGTCTTTAAGCCTTCTAGCTGAAATAGTTTTTAGGCTTTGGTTCCCATTAAACAGCAGATTGAAATTTGATTAGAGGCACTATAGTGCTGATATAACTGCACACATACATATAAAACTCCTTTATACTAAGCCAATTGCTGACACAAATAGTTAAAAAAAGCTTAAAGAAGAAATATTACTTGCAGTTTGTTTTCCTTAATTAGTTTTCCTGAGAGCTGACATTTTCCTACTCCCCCCCCCTGCTGACTTGTGCACATAAACTAAGTAGTAAGTAGGGCATAAATGTCTGGGGGAAGGTACCATTTCATGGATAACTGGCCAGTACACATCACACACACATTTCCTGGTGCAGGAGTTTATCAGTGCCACCTACTCAATCATTCTGCTTCAGATGAAACATCTACATGGGGAGAAATACTTCTCACTAAGGTATAGTACTGCATATGTAAAGATGTACAGTAATCTGGCTATGGTTTCCCTTTAATCCCTTCCTGGCCAGCAGTGCAGCAATGACACAGCAATGGGTCCATTCAAAGCCGCAAAAGCTGTAACAGTCTAGAGCAAAATTTTGCAGGGGTACCTGGGAACCCCATATCACTATATGACTACCTTGTGCTATTGGGTGAGAGCATCTCCCATTGAAGGGGGTCCATAGGACAAATAACCACAAATACCAGTTGTTCCAGACTTCCCTATAAATAAACCTTTACCATAATAATATTTATAATTTCTTTGTAATGAACTAGACAGGGTTTCATTTGCCTCAAACTGCCCCTCAGACTGTAAACCAGTAAACCAATACTATTCCTGAATAATGCACAATACAGTCATATATTCCGTACACAGTACTATATTGGTCATATATTATACCTAATAAAATGCTGCAGTGAGGCCTCAACAGTTCCAGATTACTGCAGTAGTAAACAAATATGCCAATATTCATAACATTTTTAAATGGTCAAAAAGTGGCACAATCTTTGACTGTTTAATTCTTTTTTATTTTATTTTTTTTAAAGTTTTTTTTTTTAACTTTAGACATTGCTTATTTTTTGCGAATAATTATCACCTGATTTTTCAACTACTGTATTTTTTGCTCCATAAGACGCACCTGATCATAAAACGCACCTAGGATTTTAAGGAGAAAAATAAGAAAAAAAATATTCTGAACCAAGCATAAAATATTTAATAAAATATACCACCCCTCTCCTGCCTGCCTGCCTGTCTGCCTCCCTCCTGCCCGCCCTCCCCTTCCTGCTTCCTTTCTGACCTTCCTCCAGTATACCAGCAAGCTGCCTCCTGTCAGTGTTTCTCCAGACTGAGCTAGGTTGTGCGTGACAGTGCTCCTTGGCATCTTCGGCTCTTTTCGCCATGGATTCAGCCGCTACTGCACTAGAAGTGGATGAATCCATGATAAATAGGGCCAAGGGAAGCTGAAGGCGCCGAGCTGTGCTAGTAGCAGTCGAATCCACAGAAAATATTGCCAAGGAGAGCTGAAGGCACTGAGGAGCGCCGTCACGCTCAGTCTAGCTCATTCTGGAGAAGCGCTGACAGGAGGTGACTCACTGGTAGAAAAGGAAAATTTGCTCCATAAAACGCACAGGGATTCAGGCATTCCCTGCCCCCCCCAAGTGCGTCTTATGGTGTGGAAAATACAGTAAATATCTTAATGTTGCATGTATTTTTATATGACACCAGTTCACATACAGTTGATTTTTATAATCAATAACTTATACAATATATTCTATCAGTGTATCTGCATCTTATTGATTTATCTTCAACTCTACCTTTCGGATATTTGAATATATTCATGTTCCTTAATTATCTTTTGCTAAATCTCCTTAATCTCAGCTTCCAGAAAATCATGGTACAATTATACATCATTTATTTATAAGCTTCAACTCTGTTCTCTCATTTAAATTTAATTGCAGCACTACTCCCATACTTCTTTACATGTATAACGTACAGTATAGTACAATATATTATGCTGAGATATTTCCTACAATAATAGTTTTGTTGCAAAGAACTGTTAAATTGTGTAAAAATAGAATGGAAGTAAAGTAAAATAAATTGTAGTTACATTTACATATTGGCTATTTCAAGCATTGTTGTTAAAAAAAACTAAAAATGTTTGTAGTTGTTAATGTCATAGCAATGATTTCTAAAGAGCTTTAACAAAAGTTCTCAATAAGTCATGGAAATAAAGTGAGTTTTTTAATTAGACATAAGGCAATGTTCCCTGGGAAATGTATGTAGATTACACTGTCCAGAAGGATGGGAAAACATCTGCCAATTTTGGTTGATTAATAAATTGGTTGATTAATAACATTGAAGGTTGATTAATAGATGACCATTTTCCAAAATGTACTTAGCTGGAATGTGACTTACCTGTTTAGGTCAATGTTTATAGATGAATGAACATGACGATATTGTTTTATTTACAATTCATTTCGCCATTCAAATTCACTCTTTGATAAAAAAAGCCCCGAATTCATATCTTATTCAAACCCTGACATCATACAGACCGAATTGTTTGTTCCACGGCTTTATATCTGCAGAATCTAATAAATAAAACATGTTATTCTTTGAAGAATGTTTTAAGACAAAAGATTTGGGTTAGCCACACTAAAGAGCATGGCGCTTTATATACTGAAGATGAACACGCGTTTCTCTGGAGGCTCGGTGCTATCAAAAGAACTTATATTTTTGTGCATTCAACTTTATACAAGAGAGGGGCAATGAACAATTTACCTGAAATATCCAAAAAGTGAAATTGCTTGAGCAAAAACTATCAAGTTTAAACATGTAAAAATGTAATACACCTGGAATGACCTTAGCATTGATTAAAGCCCTAAATTGAAATAACACCTTTTTGCAATTTTAATAACACTATTCCTGTAAGCTTTCATCAGGAAACACTGAACTTAAATGTTGTGTATGTCAGTGCATCGTAAATATTTTATCATTTTTCACCCACACAGGTTTGTGCAAATACATTGTAATTCCCAAAACTCATAGGTTGGTGACCTTGTTATTCTGCTTGACACAATCGTTATGGAGTATTCCTTCCTTATTTTATTTCCAGACTGTCATTTTAGTGTTATTATTGTATATGTTTTTTTTCCATTTATATACTGTATAAAATATTTGGGTTTGGATTAGCTCAAATGAACAATATTGCATAATTTCTAAGAAACCAGGAGCTAATATTAGCAAGTCTACATGTTCCTATGGTATTCTAAGATGTCTGAAGCTAAAATTCAAATTATGCTCTTGATTAAAACAATGTTTGAAAATATCTAATTGTCTTTTATGTTGTCTGAGTTAAACGAGCATTGTTTCGCCATAAACAAATAAGCATAATTTCTCTGTGTCTCAATTTATACGAGGAAAACTCCAAGCATTCCTAATACAAACACCTCTGACGAGGCCAAACTGAAAGAATTCCAATTTTTAGGGGGATATTTATCAAGATTTTTGTTGATTTTTACAGGATCAAAAACAACTTTAAAAAAATGCAGAAAGTAGTGTTTTTAAACATGTCGAAAATATCATTTTTAAATAGGCGATACCAGCATGATAAAATAAACTCTGTTTCTCCAACATTAGGCTATCATAAACACTTTCTCCCTAAGGGTGAAATGTAATAAACTCGTAAAGACCCAATTTTCTCGAGGTAAATATCGACTGATTTCTTTGCTCTGATTTTTCGCCGAAAAGGTACCCATAATACTAATGCGTGGCTACCTTTTCAGTGAAACATCCGATTGATAAACTCGCAGGATAGTCTCGTGGGATCATCAAGAGGAATGATCTCATGAGAATAAACTCGAAAAGATGAAATTGGGTTTTTACAAGTTTCTTAAATTTCGCCCATTATAAAAGTTTAATGAATCCACTGCTTCGTGAATACGAAGCAGCAAGTTTGAGACTATCGGAGAATTGCAACCAAAAGTAAAGTGGATTCACTTCAAAAGTCAGAGGCATCAATAAGCCCCTTAGAGAGATGAAAACTAAACTAAATAAAACTAAACAGTCTTAAACAGGAGACCCTAAATTATGGTTTTATAAATCACAAATGCAAACACTCTCCCATGAGAACTTCTTTTGTGAGCAATATAAAGGTGCAATAAAAGTATCCACATGGAAATACTTTACACTGACAAGCTATATACTGTCTATGTATTGCAGGTGGAGCTATGCTAGTTCACCTACTGTGGATAAGTATGTGTCTAGGCCAGGTTTATTGGCTGGCTGTGCACCTTGGCAGCTATATGTGATATTTAACATTTTTGGCTTGTTTGTAAAGTAGCTGGAGAGTTCTACATGGAGCGTTTGCAGGCAGCAGCCAAGCACGGCAGAAGCAGGGCTGCGAAATCCGGAAACTGAGACGGTATTTTGGCCAGAATTCATGGCATCTCAATGCTAAGAAGCAGATGCACATCCAACACCCAAGTGTTAGCCAAACCACTGGCGTAGCTACAAACTATGTATCGTACATGCCAACATCCCTTTTTAAAAAGACAGACATGAAATAATCGGTGTGATAGGCTAGATTAAAACCGATCTAGACCTGAATTTCAGCAGAAGCAGAAAAAAGAGATGGGGCACGTAAATTATAGAAGGTCAAAACAGCCAGACCTCCCCTTGATTAATTTGCCCAGATGGGAAGTTATTAATTTATGCCACAGATTCAAAATGTATTGTATAGGAGTGTAGATGAGTTGAACAGTTTATATTAGATCAAGCAGGGCCAGTGTAGGACTGGCACTGTACGGGACCACCGGGAGCTCACCATGGAGGAGAAGGGCCTGTCTGGCTGGCCTGCTGAGTAGGCCAGTATCCCAGTAGGCCAGTCCGACTCTGGGCAGGGCAGGATTCTGACTCAGCTTTAGTTTTTAGTTGGCATGACCACATCACAGGACGTCACGTGATCCCAGGATTTGGCTTGCTACCGGTAAATTGCTGGGAAATCTGGAGGTTTTGTTGGGGGGGGGGTTGGGAGGAGCAAAATTTTTTTCGAAAAACACCGCTGAGATCAAAAACAAGTGTTTAGAAAGATGTGGGATAAGAATAACCAGGATGTAATTTCTTATTTCAGGTTTGATTCCAGTGGCATAACAAATGCCTTCCAACCCTAAACCAATGCCCGCCTGTTGTACCCTCTGTAGTTATGCCCCTGTTATTGGTTCTTTTCTGTATTGTAATCAGGCCTATATAACAGATTCATGTTTTTATTATTATTCCTTTCACAATTTTTTAAATATAAAATCTCCTAATAGATTTAGATGAATGACAACCTCTTCAAATTCACATTTTAGAAGGATTTTAGTTATGAAAAATGTCTTAAAGGACCAGTAACACCAAACCAAAAAAAAAACAAAAAATAAGCAGACATTTAGATAGGCATGACAGTTACTTCTACAGAATACTTAGTAAAAATTCTCTTTGAAGTTCAATTCCTGATTTGTATTGCTTTGCATTGTTGTTTCTCTTTTCATGACAGCAGGCCATCTTTTATCTGTTAATGAAAAAGATAAAACATATGCGTGAAGTGCCCCAAAAACTCATTTTCTAAAATATGACTGCAGCCAGAAATAAAACAAGATGGGGAATGATGATATTTTTTTAGAATATACTGGATATAAATAACTGTGGAGCCAGTCCAAACTGGAAGGTTCTTTTTCTGGTGTGCATGGCTCATAACAATAAAGAGTTTGGTGATGCGCTTGGTCAATTCGCTGAAACCCACAGGAACAGGAAGTAAAGAGGATCACAGCGGCTGCCAAGCAAAGAAGACATCAGTTTAATGAAAAAAATGACGTAAAACTGTAAATATTAGTACTGAACTGGAAATAATAGTAGTTATTTTAAAGTACATCCCCCAATATATGCTGCAGGCTTAATTTGAAAGAAATATCATAGATACAGATAGATAGATAGACAGATAGATAGATACAGATAGATAGATTGATAGATAGTAGGGCCGGCTCTCCGTATGGGCGGAGAGGGCCGTTGCCCTGGGCGCAATTAGCAAGGG
>WMED01013581.1:0-14356 GCA_019650415.1 Pipa parva | reverse complement strand
AAGATCCAAAGTGAGTCAAATACCTTTATTATATTGCTGAAAACTGAGTTGCTTGGGTGTAGAAGCCTGTAGATCAGTATGAGTTCTTCTTAGTAAATAACTGCTGATTTTTCAGCACCATAGAAACCTTTCTTAAGGTGCACCCGTCACCAAAAAATGACATTGTTTAGTAGAGCATAGAATTGCTAGACTAAACAACTTTGTTATTTAAATAAATTAAAAAAATACTTTTATAAGTTATCCCTCAGTGACTGCCTCTCAGCCCGACTTTCTGCTAGAAGCCTTATCAGAAAGTCTGCTTGAGAGGGCTTCATGATGCGATCACGTGAGCGCGCACGCCTCTATGCTGGGGAGCTCAAAGCATATGCGCTTTGAGCCTCCCCAGCTAGTAACGCTGACAGCTTCCTCAGTAACTGACTGGGGAAGCTGTCAGCGTTACTGACTGGGGAGACTCAAAGCGCATATGTTTTGAGCTCCCCAGCATAGAGGCACACGTGGTCACGTGACCACGATTCTACAAGTGAGCTCAAAGCATATGCGCTTTGAGTCTCCCCAGCCAGTAACGCTGACAGCTTCCCCAGTCAGTTACTAAGGAAGCTGTCAGCGTTACTGGCTGAGGAGGCTCAAAGCGCATATGCTTTCAGCTCCCCAGCATAAGGGCGCGCGTGATCACGTGATCGCATCATGAAGCCCTTTCAAGCCGACTTTCCGCTAGGCTTCCAGCAGAAAGTCTGTTTGAGAGGCAGAGTGACTGAGGGATAACTTTTAAAAGGTAAGTATTTTTTAATTTATTTAAATGACAAAGTTGTTTAGTCTAGCATGCTATGCTAGACTAAACAATGCCATTTTTTGGTGACGGGTGCACTTTAAACATAGGCATTGTTTTTAAGAAGCCTATGATAGGAGTGATCTAATTAAAGCAATCCCTATACTGACTACCAATTAGACTCCACTCCCCAGCATCTGTTTCTGCAGTCCTGTTTCCATTACATCAATTTCTATGGTGGTTTGCTTTCTGTTAATGGTTTGTTTGTGGTTTCCTCTATCTTGATGCTACATTTATTGCTGTGATTCAGGTGTGGAGAAAAAAAGGTTCTAACTAATATATAGGTTCAGTTTTGATTGAATTGCACATTTATTGTGGAAATAAAATAATCTGGCATTTCCATTTTTATCATGTCAGGACACAGGGTGATTTCTGCGTGACTGCAGAAATCATGGCTTGGACAAAAGTGCATCAGAATCTTTTAATTGTAAAGAAGATGCGTGCAAGCACTCCTTAGCATGAATTGTCCCTTTCAATAACTATATTATGCAAATATGCTATACTGTAATGTTCTTTACTGTGACCCTCGCTTATGTAGACATACTGTTAAGCAGATGAGTTATGCTCTCTGCATGCATATGTATCTGTATGTATAATATGTGTTTACTGCTAAAATAAGGGAACATTTCAAAATGCTTTTTTCCTTAAAGACAATTTGAGGGTTGAAATGATAAAAATAATAAAGAACACTGGGCCAGGGTCTCACTTATAATTGTTTAGTGAAAAGTTCATCTGTGCAGTTTAGATATTCTTTGAAAGACATCTTATATGTACGTAGGTTTCAGTTTAGGGAGGTGGAGTATGGGGTAAGAAGAAACAATTGCCCTCTTGTGTTTCCCCCCCCCCCCCCCCCCAAAATAAAAATGGGGTACTTGGGTTGTACAGGGCCTTCTGCTATGGACCCATTTCTGGCTACTAATATAACTCTAAATGTAGACAAGTAATCATGTGGATGGTGAGGGTGGATTACTAACTGATGCCTGCTCTGCAACTCTGTTTCTCTTCTGCTGGTGACTGACACTTCTCCACTTCTGCTTTTGGCTTTTTCCCTCCACTCTTACCTTTTGCAGTATGGCCTGGTTGACATTATCTTGTTTGCGTTACAGAATTCACAGTTGGAAGAAGTTGAAACTGAAGTTTTCCGCTGTCAGTATGAAGATACAGAACTCTTAAATGGTACCAATGTACGTAGGTATATAATAACATCGATTCTCGTGTCCCTGAACCTTCCGACTCCTGAATCTAGAAATGTAACATGTAAATAGAAAACTTTATACCTATCAATTTTCTATCTTGGAGAAGAATAAAGGTAAAATAAGGGTATTTCCATACATGGGCTATAGTGCAGTTACTCACTGGTTATACCAAGCAAGCATTCTACCATTGTGAATGATAATTTGATCACTTGATGATACATTCCATTGTATTCATCAAAAGACCAGCATGGAGGCTTCCATTCCTGTTAATGAAAGCAAAACTGCAAGCAAACTGGCATTCTCATCGAAATCCTATGCCTGTTTGTTTTACTAAACACTTACTAAAAATTAAAATGAAAGCAAGCCCTTTTTAAAGTGTATATCTTATAATTAATATTTGTCATATTGTAGACACTGGTATTCTTAGAGAGTTTGCAATGTGTTTATTTATTTTTAATGATTTGCTATTTTGTCTGTTTGCATATTTTCAGGTTGCTGGGGTTATTGATCCCAGAAACTTTTAAAACAGGTGCAATTGTGCCTTTATTTTTAATTTAAAATTCTCATTACTTAAAATACACCCCATCAATAAGTTCACAACAATGGAACCAAATAAATTCAGCAATCTATTTTTACTAATAAGATATATTTAAGGTTCCTGTTTGATGTAGGGTCCTGATAACTCTGGCTTATCAGCTATAATAAAACTCAAATTCTAGAAAGAAAAAAAAAATTTCTGATTAAATTTAAAAAAAAAAAGGATGTTGTAAAGTTGCTTGGTAGGATTAATCGATCAGCAGATGAGTCCCTTAAGTCATCACACTCAAACAGGCATAATGGTTTCATAGGATAAAGTGGCAGTAAAACACAAATGCTTATGGGAAGTTGCCCCATTGATTTAAATGTGGAACAGTGAGGATGCGGATGCAAGAATATTACCGTAATTATCTGTGGCCATATTTTCAAGTTGAAAAGGCCCTGCACCCATATTATCATGTCATTTTAGCAGTGACAACCGTGTTATCACGTGCAGTCATACACCAAACGCCTGGAAACTTGTGAAATAAAATTATTTTATTGATAAAGGTCAAGATTTTTGCAACATCTTCTCTCAATTCCCTGGGTCACTGACACCTTTTTCAACATGAAAGTGAGCCCAATAATTCTTCCTAGGCCTCTGCTGCATTCTCAAAGTAACATTAACATCAGAAAAAGGATCATTTTGATGTAGTAGTAGTTGTAGTTTCATGTGAAGCAGAATGATTGATTAAGCAGCACTGATAAACTCCTGCACCAGGAAATGTGTGTGTGACATGTACTGGCCAGTTTTCCATGAAAAGTTACCCTCCCCTGGACATTTTTTCCCTACTTACTACTTGGCACATATACAAGTTACCTTTCCCTCTGTAATCTGTAAACAAGCTTAATTTATGCAGCCAAAAGGTCACCACACTGCTTAACCAATAGCAGTCAGGCAGCTTTTTTTTCATGTTGCCTGATTTGCAGAAATAGGAGGGGGGGTGGGGGGGGTTGGAGGAAATTGTCAGCTCTCAGGAAAACTAATTAAGGGAAGCAAACTGCAAGTATTGTTTCTTCCCTTTCTATTTTTTTTACTATTTGTGTCAGCAATTGGTTTAGTATAAAGGACTTTTATATGCATGTGTGCAGTTATATCAGCGTTATAGTGCCCCTTTAAATTGCCTAGCTCTGCCAGGTTGGTTGCCATGATTAAGTGCCACGCGTGAAATGCGTAGGCATTGTTTGGCTGATTTTTATCAATGATTTTTAAAAAGCTGACCCATGTGGTTTAAATAAAGGAAAACACATTTACTTTCAAGGAGTGCTGGGGTTATATATCTGCCTATCTGTTAGCTCTGCCAGGTTCCCAAGTAAAGCTTTCCTTCGCTTGCTCTATATAAATTGCAAAAAATCAGTGCATGCATAGCTGCACGTATTTGCTTGGAAAGTGGAAGTGCAGCATGCTATTGCAAATGTTAGAATATATTATTTGTTATCATGAAGCTAGTGTTCCTTATTAGTCAGCAAGAACAAGGATTTATAACAATATTACTGTTACTGTAATATATAAGACAGTAGCTTAGTCTCTTGCTTACTTCCCCTTTTGTTTTTATAGTTTTGTCAGTTTATATTTTGATTAATATTTCTGACAATGAGAACTGTATTGTTGCTTGTTTCCTTCAGTATTGTTAATATGTTGTTCTTAAATTCATGCTATTTCAATACATTTGTACAGATTAATTTTGCCTTATAGAAACAAATGTTTTAGCTGGTCAAAATTAAAGTAGACCTGGAAAGGGGCATAGGGTGGTTGTTTTTAACTTGATTACAGTAAAAGATAAAAGTGAAAGGATTAAGAAACCAAAGTCTACTGCAGCAGGCAGTAGATTAGCGGTTCTCAACCTTTTTCGCCAGTGACCCCATGTGCTGAAGTCACCACGCCGCGACGTGATGACGTTTCGGCCGAACGTCATCGCGTACGCGCGTCACGTGGTGACGTTTTCAGCCGACGTCACCCTACAGGAACCCTTATAAGAAGGGTTCCTGCTGGCACTTCCGGGTGCTGGAGCGGTTCTTGACCCCAGTGGGACGGCCTCGCGACCCACAGGTTGAGAACCGCTGCAGTACATGTTTCTGCTGTGTACTGTATTGAATTTTCCCTGTCTCTGCTGAGCTTCATTTGATTGTGAAAGACTGTACAGCGTTTGCAGTGAAGCATGATAAATAATAAATACACCTTCAGTATAGTCTCAAAAGAATTACATACCTGTATAACAAAAACAGCAGTCTAAAAATAAATGGTTGTTCATTTCACTTTGAAATATTTAATTTGGGGCAGGCTTGAACAAAAATGTAATTTATTTTGTGTCTGTTTATATAGTGCTGACGTATTCCACTGTGCTTTAAAAAGATTCATTTCAGTCCCCACTCACACATACGTTTTACTATACTAATGTCACATGGGTGTTGTCAGGATTGACTGGTCTTTGATACAAAACTATTGTAGAATAATCTCTAATAAAGAACAAAAACATTTAAATATAGAAGGATTCAACATTCGTTCCAATGCTAAGTTAGGATTACTCTGACTTTTTTTTTTTTTTAACAAATTTCTTTATTGCAACATTAAATTTTTAACATTTTGATATAACTGAAAACATTTACATATTGTTGGACAGAGGTAACAATGTGACTTGTTAGTTATGTTATTCTACATAGTTTCCTTTCACTTGTATATAACATTAGTTGTTACATTATATTCAGTTGTTACCTTAGTTGAAAGATGTATATGGTTTAGTTTCTAATTTTCATTTAGGGTGATTTTGAACTTCACCTGTGCTTTATTACTTTATAGTTATAATTGTGGCTGCCCTGCCCCCAGGGGACTGTTTTTGACCATTTTTTTTTTTGTTAACTTATTTTATTGGGTTGAGGTTGTGTAAGATTTGTGTGCTGTACTAGGCCATGTATTGGAATTGTGACTTTATTTGAGTTTTGATGTTGTTTGGTAGATTCTTGATGTATTGGTTCCATGTGTTGAAGAAAGAGCTAGTTGAGGTTTCTTTGATGTTAATGTGTTAAGCAAGTCCATTTTAAACAGAAATTTAATTCTGCTGTGTATTGTTTCAATGGGGGGGGGGGGGGGGGGGTAGTAGTTGTATCCATTGTGATAATATTGTTGTTGTTTTTTTGGTGGCTTCTGCTATTTTTATGAGTTGTTTTTCAGTTATTTTGAAATGTTGCTTTTGCTTTTGGCCCAGACAAATCTCTATGACAATAATTTTTGATTTATTTCCATATGGTTTGTATTGTTGGGCAACTCCATAAACAATGGAAAAGATCAGCCTCCATGGTTTGGCATTTTGGGTATGCTGAGGTGATTAGTGGCCCCATCTGGTAATGTTTGATTGAGGTTAGGTATGTCCAATGTGGGGTATTAAACTTGAAGTTGTGGTACATGCTTGATATGAGCGCTTTATCTGATTGTAGAGTGGCTTGTGTTATTTGAGATCAAGTAAGGTTAGGAAAGTGTTTTCTCCAATTTGCCATCCCAGTCTTTATGTTGCACCAGTTCTGTGGTAGTTTTGCTGTCTTACAGATGTCTTTTGTGTTGCAGTAGCTTACAGATGTATTTCTGATGTAGTCATCTAATTGGTGGTTAGTCATTAGCTCTGTTTTTTTTTTTTTGTTTTTTTTTTAATTTTGTGTATGAGCGGATTTGAAAATACAAACTGTATAAAGGTTATGTGGTATTGTTGGGTATATTTTCCTTAAGTTCTCTAAGGATAGTATCTTTCCTTGTTGGTCGATGATGTTATGGATGTTTTTGATGCTGGCGTCTCTCCATTGCTTGAGATTGTATTCTGATATGTGTGGAGGTATTTCTGGGTTTGCGTGGGGAGGGAGGAAGATGGTGTGCTCTGAGTTTATTTTGCTATTTTTCTTTAGTTTGTGCCAGGCGTTGCAGGTTGCTGAGAGCAGGAGACTTTCTGAGGTGTGGTCTTTCCATTGGTTTGGGATGGTATGGATAAGGTAGGATAATGAGATGTTGGGGGGTCATGTTTTTTTCAATAATAACATTTTTGTGTCTCTCCTTTTCCGTTATCCAGTCTACTGCATGTAAGTATTGTGTGGCCAGAATGTAGATTGTAAATTCTGGGAGGTTAAGACCACCGATGTTTTTTTTGGTTGGGTTAGTTTGTGCCAGGCTATTTTGGTTTTTGTTTTTCCATATAAATTGTTTTATCATTTTCTTTAAAATTCAGTCATCTTTTTCTTTTAATATGATTAGTAACATTTGTATTGGATATAGGAGTCTGGGGAAAGTAATCCTTTTGATTAGGTGTGTTCTTCCATGAAAGGATATTAGTAGATTTTTCCATGAGAGCAATTCTGCTTTAATTTTCTTAATTATCAGGGGGATGTTTAGTTGGTATATTTGCGAGATGTTACAAGGTATGTTCACTCCTAGGAATTGTAGTGTGTAGTGGTAGGGCCATAGTTTTTTCAGGGTTTATTTTGCATCCTGATATTTTTGTGAAGGCTTGGAAGGCTTCTGTGATTGCCAGTATTGCATGTTGGGGGTTGGTTATTGTAAGTAGTAAGTCGTCTGAAAAGGCCAGTACTTTAATTTCTTGGTTGTCGATTCAGATGCTTTGATAAGTATTCATGTTCTGGAAGTGGCATATGAAGGGGTCTAATGCAAAGTTGAAGAGGAGAGGTGATAAAGGACATCCTTGTCTTGTGCCGCTTGTGAGTTGGAATGGGGTAGAGTTACAGTTAATAATGGTAAGGAAATATTTTGGGCTATGATATAGGGCTCTGAAGTCATTTAGGCAAGAGCCTCCAATGTGTTGTATGATATTATGAATGAATTTTTTAGTTTTAGTTATGATGCTGTCACTGTGGAGGCAATTATTTTCCTAATGTTTATGATTGATTGGCGTGACTTGATGAAGCCCATTTGTGATCTGATTAGTATTCTGTTAAGAATTGGTTGCAGGCGGTTAGCTATGATGGTAGTTTATGGTAGTTGGTGTTGAGGTCCTCGGAGCCTGGGGTTTTGTTTGGTGGTGCTTTGGAGATTGCTGCTTGTACCTTTTCCGTTGTGATTTTGGCCCCCAGGAGCTCTCTCTCGTTGTTCATCAGTTTTGGTGGGTTTGCTTGTTGTAGGAATTTTATTTTGTTAAATTTATTATTTATGTACAGGGAGGAGTAGAATTTGTTGAAGCATTTTATGATATCTTGTGGTTTTGTGAGAATGTTTTCTTCGGAGTTTTTAATTTTCAGTATTTTGTTGTTTGATTGTGGTTTGGAGCATTTGATTAGGTTGGCTAATAGTTTTCCTGATTTGTCACCGAATTTCAAAAGACTGACTCTGTAGAATTCTAAGTTGGAGGTGGTGATTTGGATCTGGAGTCATTCGTAGGCTTCTTTGGCTGTTTTATAGTTGTGTATATTTGTGTTGTATGGATCTTTTAGGAAGGTGTTTTAAGCTGTGGTTTGGTTGTTTTTTAAAGTGTTTTTTTTTTTTTTTTGGTGTTCTTCATTTCCCCTTATATAATAGGTGATGATTTGGCCTCGCATTACTGGTTTGGATGCCATCCAGAACAGATCTGTTTCTTCTATATATTGAATGTTGTCATCTGTGTAATTGTTCCATTGTTGTATTGGGAATTCCTGGAATTTTTCAGATTGGAGGAGGTGTTGAGGAATTTTCCAATTGTGAGAGTGTGTGTCTTCTTATCAAGAGAGAGGCTTCTAGGAAACATTTTCTTGACATCATCTATATTTATCAACCTGTATCAAGCTTGGATGAGAGTTCCGTAATCTGTGAGTTGCCCACCCAGGAAACTGTACGTCAATTTAATTTATCACCACAGACCTGCATGCATTTGCCATTTTAAATCTTAACCCTTTCTTCTTGTGCCCTTGATTCTCTGGCTATCTGCATGAAGTGTTCGTAGGCAAGAATATTTGCAGATTTTTAATCCCACAAATCCAAAGATTGAGCTTTGTTATGATCCTTACACTTGTTTGAAAATACATGTCCGTTAGCCACATAGACTTTTTCCTTATGTTTTATATGTGTCCATGTGCTGTAGTATAAAGGGTGAAAGTCTGGTGTTTTATGCGTACCTGCTCAAGTTATTTTTTTTTACTTCAAACATACAAATAAATAATGAGACCTGCTGAAAATTGCAGTAGTCCTCCAAAATATTAGATGCTCTTTAAAATTACATGGCATAGGCATGTAATAATATACATTCATTCCCAGTCTGTGTGCACTAAAAGGTTAATGTTGCCTCACCTGTTGCTTTACTCTGTCTGTTGCCTTGGCTACAAATCTGTCGCTGTTTTGTATACAGAGTAATGGTGTTTTACATACAGCCATTTGCTTGGCCTGAAATAGAGAAGTAACTTTTTATATTACACCGATAGGGATAGGAGATAAAGTGTGTGTGTGTGTATATGTGTGTGTATATATATATATATATATATATATATATATATATATATATATATATTTTAAATTTAGTTGGATTAGATTATAGCCGCTTATTGAATATGAACAATTTATGTTTTGTGGTTAATCTTGAGAATTAAACTCATTGATTAACATCCTTACAAATATTTTAACTAAACACATCATGAATTTTTATTAATGCTTATGCTTCTCACCCCATTTATGTGAGTGTCTTGGCATCAACCATTAAGGTTTAAAATACAGGTATATGGAAGCGGAATATAACCTTGATAGCTGTATAGACTAAGGGGGTTATTGACTAATGTGTGAATTATTGCGTAAAGGTGTGAATTTGCCACTTCGCCATTTTCAGGTATTCAGCAAACTCTGTGTTGTGGCATTTTCACCAGAGAGCGACAGTCACACACAACACAATAGACTGCTATTGATGCGGTCGCAACTTCACTATGGGAATATTGTCATGGTCACAATGAGTCTGGCCTGGGCAGAAATGATGGCACCCTTAACTTTAATATTTTATTACTTACAGGCAATCATAGCAATAAAGTGATGTCTGTAGATTTCAGTGAGACTTCTGCACCTGTCCACAGATATCTAGTCCTGCTTCTAATGAACAAACTGCTCCAGCTGTTTCCAGATTGAAGGGTGCCTTCTCCAAACTGCATGTTTCATCCCCTTCCACAGATGTTCAATAGGATTTAGATCAGGGCTCATAGAAGGCCCATTAAGAATAGTCCAATGCTTTGCTCTTAGCCGTTCTTGGATGTTTTTGCCACAATTCAAAAGCAATGTCTGGAAAATTCACAATTGTCATTGAAATAACTTAACTTAAATCTGACAAAAAAATATTAATACAATTTTCAGCAAATGTAATAATTATACTTTTATTAGTTTCAAGTTATTTTAATGACCATTGTGGGATTTTCTTTCTTTAACGCAATGGCAACAAGTTTGTCCACATGTTTATATAGAAAATGTACTTACAGTATAAATGCCTTTTGTATTTGTTTGGATTCAATTAACACCTGTAATTTGGCACAAGCTTATCACTCTGCAGGGTCTATTTGTTTGCATCTGATTGGACAATGCATTGTGTGCAGGTGTACATAATGTTCTAATCGGCACAGCTGGGCATAAACCTTGCAGTTTTTTTAAAGCTTGCAATATGTATGCATAACAGTATTTCTAGCTTTGTTTAAAAATAGTATTTTATACATATTAATCACTGGGAGGTAGTGAGAGCAGATTCTTGGGGGTAGACCAATGCGTTATGCTTATTTGATATAAAAACAGACCAAAAAATCCCATAATGCAATGAAAGACATTTACTTAGTGTAAATATCTAACCATCTGAATTCCTTCCCCCAGTAAATGTACAAATCTGATGTTGGCTCTTGTGTATTCCAAATAAAAGCAAAGCCCTGTCACCAGAGGGACCACTCTGCACCGTGCTTGTTGCTTGGTTACCCCTGTTTTGTTTGCTTCAGTAAACTGTAACATATGTTTGAGAAAGTCCATTTTATATCTTGGCTAGAGAGGTTGATTTTATATGAAATTGGAAACCTCCGTAATGAACAGTTCCGAATGGCAAATAACAAAACTTCAGTATACAAAACTGTACACCATTTAATAAACATTTTATTATCATGCTACTCATAAGGTGCTTCTTAATCCTGTCATGAGTTAGACCAGTGGTTTCCAAACTTATTTCACCTGGCCTCGTCTATCGAATACTATACAGCTGTGTTTGCACAAATCTTACATTGATATCACATAATAGCACACATTTTAGCCGACACAGAGTTCACACTCATTATTATAACAAGAGCTTACATTAGCCCCAAAAATAACTAATACAGAGCTATCGTGAAAGGCCTCTGCAAAGTGTGAATATTACAGAAAAGCTTATACCAAAGGATTAAATGCTATTTGACATGGTTGCTATTCAATTCCAAGTTTACAGCTAGATAAGGTCCCCTTGTGGGCTTAACCTAACTTAGCATTGTGGCCACTTCACGAGTTGAGAACCACTGCATTAGACTACATGTTTTGCCAACCAACCTCCAAATATTCACATATAAAAAAGCTATTAAACTGAAACTACCATAGAAGAGAAAATCAACAATGTTGGGGAAAAAAAGGGAAGCTTTTAGGCAATTAGGACTGGCCATTGACTGTGGAGGAATTAGCCTTTTATCACATGTAAAGGAAACTATGGTTTCTCAGGCGTCTGTTACTGAGTTGTAATAAACTCTTTGGGGAATATTTATAAAAGTCAGAAAAAAAAGTTGCCATTGGAAAAAGTGACCAGTGAAAAGTAGCGTTGAAAAAAGCCCCTGAATATTTTTGTTTATTAAGCCAATTTAGAAAAATTTTGTTGCTAAAAAAAAATTCACCAGTGTGAGGGTAGCGGAAAGCCATTATTCTCTATGGGAGATGGCTACTAAAATTTTTCTAAGTTCCATCATTTTATGTGACTAAAAAAGTTGCTAATAACAAATAGTCGCAATTGAAAAGACACTCCATTGAAATCTATGTGAAATACGGTAATTTTAACGCTGCAACAATTTTCGCTATAGATTTTCTTCGGTCACTTCATAATTGGTCAAAATCTTTAATCGTGCTGTTCAACAGGAGACCAAGGGAATAAATTTGACCCTTCAAGTTATTTTATGTCCTTTGAGATGCCAGACAGCAATAGCCATTTGAAAAGAAGCCAGCCCTGATGTAAGAATGAACACTTATTGGTTCTCTAACAGCCCAACATAGAACTCCTAGTAAAAGATAAATGATGATCTTTCACCATAGTCATGTATGATTCTTTCTATGGAAATCTTATGTGTGGGTGATCATAACTCTGAGGAACAATGGTTGATTGCATTAATTATTACACTAATTACTCATTGTGGAAATTTTTTTTAGCATTTCCCATTTAATTAATGATTAAATTGAGGATGTATGTGGAATGAACAACAACATTAACAACAAAATCAAAATTCCCTTTTTAGTTGGCATGGCAGTTATTCAGATATATCACTTGTAAAAATGTTATCTTTGAAGATAAATTCATGAATTTCATTGCTTTCCGTCTGTTTTTAACATGGCTACTATCAGTAAAGATGTTAAAGGGATCTCACCTAGCTAATACATATTTAGAAATTGGGCCCTAAAGGCCGATTTTAAAAAAATCTAAATAGCTAAATATCTTGCCATCTATACACAATTTAGAATGTTTGGAAACACAGATTGAATATATTGTAATTAGAAATGCATTTGAGGCATTTAAAATTTTTGGTTACTGTTCTTGTAATGCATCAGATTTGTTAATTTAACCTATATGCCAGAAACACAATAAACCCACAGTCTTTCCCTTCCAAGTCACCTTACTTGATTACAGTGCCGGCTCTGCCATTAGGCAGAGTAGGCAAATGCTAGGGGCGCCTCCTGCCCAGGGGGGCGCCCCTAGCGCCGGGGAGGGGGCGGGGCATCACGGGTGGGCGCCAGGGGAAGGGGTTGTCGCGGGATGGGGGCGCCGGAAGAGGGGGTGGCGCGGGATGGGGGCGCCGGGGGAGGGGGCAGGGGCGGGGTTTCGCGAGGGGGCGGGGCCGTTGGTCGAGGAGCGGGGCAGCGCCGGAAGGGGGGGGCGCCATTGGAGGGGGCGCCTAGGGCGCCAATAGAGCCAGAGCCGGCTCTGCTTGATTATTTGTGCTTCTTCTGCATGCACTTTTTCACAAGTACATAGAAGCCTTTGTAGCATTTCAGCTCCACCCCGTACTGAGACGACTGTTGTCCTGGGCATCAACTTCTTACAGAGCATGTGTGAAAACCAGCACTGAATGTATGCCCCATTGATAATCACAATTAATGTACCATGTGACATTTCCTCACCAGTCAAACAATATGTGTAATGATATCTTAGTTCATTAGCGTATTAATGAAGATCCAATATGGCAGCAGTGAGCTATTTGCACCAACAGTTATATAAGATAGCACTATATCCCAAAGGTACTAATTTGCTGCTTCATAATATAGTGGTTTAGGCTGTAGGACCCTGTACCTTCAGCATTTCAATTTTGATTAGTATGTTAGTACTAACATACTAATCAAAATAAGCAATATGTACTAAAAATTATTTAAAAAGAAATAAGAAATTTTTCTTTGTGGTTAGTTGATGAGCAACAGTCATTCAAAACAACAACAATTCTCAATTCTGTACTTTGGCATTTCCATCAGTGTATGTTTGTGGATTTCTGCACAGATGCAAAGTAGTGGTTAACCAGAAACATACTTCATTAGTGAGGTTTGAGGACCGGTTTTAAGAACCTGTATAAAATAAATTGAATTAAATAAATGAATGCTTACCAGTGCATCTGAAGATGGATATCTTGATTACAGTCAAACACTTTGGGAGAAATTTATAAAGTTCATTTTGACCTTTTTGATTTGTTTTAAGGCTTTGCTGTTTTTCTATGCTTTTGACTTTTTTTTTCCATTTTCTGAACTTCCACTAATTTATTAAGGAAATAAATAAAATGATCAATAACTGTAAAGATTGAGATCAATAAATATAGATCTTTCAAAATCTGCACTTATATTTTAATGCGACTCCCCTTGTATTGCATACCAATATCGATATCAACTGTCTTTTTAGACAAGAAAACTCATATGTCTTTGGTAAAGTTATCAGACCTACTCCGTATTGAATAATGGTTTTCACAAGTCTAAAACAGGTGATCACTTATACTAAGAGATAGAATTCTTTATAATTGATATTGTTTGAATCAGAAGTGATTGTAAACTGTTTCCCATTAAAGGAGAACTATAAGCATAGCATACTTACCTGACTGATCTAGCAGCAGTACACTTATTGTAGATCAGTATTCATCTGACAAACCCCAGCCCAGGACAGTCAGATGAATACATTGCTGCTTCAGCTCTCTTCCAGGTTATGTAGATGACATTGGTTCTCACATAAACCCACCCCAATCCTGAAGTTTGCCAAAGTTAACTGACTGCGCATTCTGAGATCAAATTTTTTTTCCTTCGATCTAAGCATGTGCTTTTGGTTAATTTTGGTGAAATTTGGTAGGGGATGGGTAGTATGTGACGTTTGCCGTCCCATACATAACCTGGAAGAGAGCTGCAGTTACAATGTATTCATCTGATGATCCTGGGATGTGTATTAACAAATGAAAACTGATCTACACTTGGTGTACTGCTGCTAGATCGATCATGTAAGTTTTACTATGCTGCTATAGTTCTCCTTTAACTATGCTGCTATAGTTCTCCTTTTACGATGCTGCTATAGTTCTCCTTTTACGATGCTGC
>WMED01013580.1:0-10896 GCA_019650415.1 Pipa parva | reverse complement strand
AAATGCCTTGATCTTTAACACATAGTAGTTATTTCACTGAACATTAAAAATATAGTGAATAGACTTATATTTTGTTGTAGCAAATGGCACTTGTCTGTTTCAAAGACAGATGAAGGTTTAAATTAGAGGCAGTACTAAGACTGAATAAAATCTGCTGGACTAAAATGAATGCCTTTTCGTCCTTAAAGTGCACCTGTCAAAACCCTAATACTAATTTAGGTTGCACTAATGAAATAAATATTTTGTGTTCTTCTCCTGTCAGTCTGCAGCCCTGTGCCGGCATCTCTTAATAGTCACATGGGAGAGTGGCACAACATCAAGGGGAGCTGGGTTGGTGATGCACCACTGTCCCATGTGACTATTTGGAGATGCTGGCGCAGGGCTGCAGACTGACAGGAGAAGAACGCGGCTGTGAAGATTTTCAGCTCCAGGACACAGTAGAGTCGGCTTCACAGATGAAGATGGAATCCTAATCACATAAGTGCTACATAGCACTTCTAAACAGGTAAGATATTTCATTTTAGGGCCAAAATTGAAAATAAAGTGCATTTAATAAAAGTTAGTAATTCGTTTTTTTTTTTTCTTTCAATTTTTCAATTTTCAATTTTTTTTCAATTTTGGCCAGAGTGTTCCTTTAAGGGATCTGATTGGAGGAGCTATAATGTCAGTCATTATTGAGCTCCGCTCACCCTCCAATAAATCAATCATCATTTAGCCCCGCCCAACCCAACTTGGGAAAGAAAAGTCTGGTTGACAGGGAAGATGATAGAGATAAACGTTGTATAAAGGTACATTTTTAAAAAAATACATATATATTTACAAAAATGTTTATTTCATTAGTGCAACCTAAATGAGTATTAGTTTTGAGGTGAGAGGTGCACTTTAAAACTCTAATACTAAATTAAGTTTAACCTTGCTAAAGTTTGCATCTCCAAAATAGCCTTGTTGAATAAGTGGACAGTGGCGTGGCGATCATTGTCGGATGCATTGTGAGCCGTAGTCATTTGGATAGAAATAGAATGCGGAGCCCTGCCATCAGACCCCAATTCGCCACTCTGATTTGGCAAAGTCAGATGGGTGAATTCAGAGCAGGGCACTTAGTTGCATTTACTCCATGACAAACTCAATAACTTAGTCAATAGTAGAAGTACCTGTACCTTTATGTGCATGTGTGCGCAAAGTGATGCAAAGTGCTCCGATAGGTTGCAACTGTAGTAGTCACCTGAATTGGTTGCATGTTTACCACATTGCAGAATTTGCTCAGTAAGTGAACATGGAGAAGTGATGAATAGATGCAAATTCAGAGCTTTACTTGACTATTTGGCCTTTAGTCAAAAAGGCCGCTATTGTCTGTAAGACTGACTGTTAACATGCATATTGTGAAAAATCTAGTGCACATCCCTTTATGAAAGTGAACCAATAGAGAAGTTTATTCATGGTATGCATAGTCAGCTCCCTTTTATAAGGAGCTAGTGTTACTGCCTCCAAACTTTAGTAATGATCTTGAATTCCATGGGTAAACATCTAATGTCATAGTATTCTAACAATGTTCCCAAATGATCTGGGTGAAATTTATTAAACTCGGAAAGACTGCTCTGGGTCTTTCCAAGTTTACCGGGAGAAATCTTGCATTGTTCTTGTGAGATTTCTTTCTAGATCAAGTTTTTCGATCCTGGCTTTCAAAATTTTCAATGGAAAGGTAGCCATGCTACTAATGTAAAGTATGGCTACCTTTCCATGAAAAAAAAAATTAGAAAAACCGAGATTGAAAAACTCAATCTCAAAAAATCTCACAAGAACAATGCGAGATTTGTCTTTATTTTAATTGCTTTTGAAATATGCTGTTCCTCATTATTAACTTCTTGGAAATGAGTTACCTTGACATGGTGGCAAGCGTAAACATACTATGTAACTAAATCCTTATTTTTTCTTTAATTTACATGTATATGTATTAGTACGTCTTAGCAGCAACTATCTATGTTAGATGGTGTTCTTCTGTGTATGGTATCTACACTTGTAGAAGCGGCAATTTGAGTTTAACCCATTTATCTGTGCTGTATTCAGCAGTCAAATAAATCTGCAGGGATTTTGTGTAACTGGTGTGCTGCTGTTCTGGTTCAGTGCGGTGCAATTTTTATTTTAAATTGGGGAAGCAACTTTAATGCTAAGCAAGAATGTAAGTTAGCAAAGGGAGTGCAAAGTAAATGAGGTTAATTCTCCCTGTGCAAGCAGAGTTGATGTTATTTTTATATATAGTTTATCAGAAACCAGAAAATATAGAAAACAGGCTGCAAAGATTTATAGTTTCTAAAAAAAAAAAAAAAAATCAATGTGGTTGAGCTCCACCTAACTAATTTTTGTTTAATGATTGTATTAAAAATTTTTTTCCATATTTTATTATTATCCTCAGGACATGTATGTGTGTGCACAAAACGTATGAGTGCAGTTCACATTTTTAAATTTATGTCTCCAAGGTGTTCAAGCTTCTTTAAAATTTACTGATGTTACTTAACATTGGCTTTTACAGGATAGTTTATACTGGCAACATTTGCAGCAAGTGAAGTGTGACTGCTACTTTAATACAATGCATCTGGGCAAACTATGGCCCTCCAGACTCCTAAGACCGTCCCGCGGAAAGATGTAAAAATGGGGGCGTGAACAATCGGCATAGGTGTCAGCACACTAGACATGCCCCTCCAGCCCTCTTAAGCCATCCGGGCCATTCCTGTGGCCCAATGGCAAAAATAATTGGCCGTCCTTGATCTAGTAGGTGCAACTTTCAAGATAATGATGTTAAACTAAAATTTTATAGTCCTGCTTACACTTGTTGCAGAAATTCTATTGTTTCCTACTTTATCTCTAATTGTTTTCATGCTACATTAGTTAAGTTGCATCATTGCAGCTACTGGGAATCCTAAAAATCACTGAAAAAAATCAGATTGCAAACTGGTATTTGACACAAATTGTAGTAGATAGTTTGCTGCCTATGAGTAGCAGCTACAGACATGTCAGTGTAAAAGATCCATTAGGTTGGTTTTCATAATTTTACAGTTAATATCCCAGTACATGCATGAACTTTAAAGAGTGGTGTTCCTAAGTTTTTAAAGGTTATGAAAAGTTTTCTATAAAACATTTATATTTGACATGTAAAAATCAACTTAAACTTTAAAATGAAAAAATGATTTTGGGACCAGTAGTACTTGCCTCTTCTTTAAACAGCACTGCTCCCACAGCACTTCTATGTGCAGGCTCTTCCTGTATAATGCCAATAAGCCCTGCCCCCCAAGTGACATCACTCACTATTCAGAGAACATGGTCTTGTGTAGAATCCCTTTCCCTTCTCCTTATCTAAAAAGCCTGTTCCTAACACTAAGCATTCTGATCAAAGCTGTTTGACTGCTTCTGAGGTTTGCTGTGGAGAGAGGAAGTCAGGGAAAGGAGGGGGCATGTCTCCACAGCAGGGAACTTGTTCACAGGGACAAAGCAGTTACAGGGGGATATTGAGCCCTGCTGAATTAAGAGGTGAGTCAGGAGTTTCTTAATCACAATTTTGCTTGACAATATATAAATGGGGCTTTCTTTATAGACAGGGTTTACATACCCTTTATGGAGAACTAAAGGTTTGTTTAGTCATCCCCTATTTCCCTTTAGCAGTTCAGAAAAGCATTCTGTTTACTTATTTTCTGTATCAGCTAATTTATTTGTTCTCTTTTTGTCTTGTATCATTGACAATCATCACTGCCCTTCTCTGACACATCAGGCGAAATTTATTAATTTCGATTGATTTCGGATCACGCGATCGGAATTTCGATCGAAATTCTGTACGTGTGGTAAATTCCGCATTTAATAAATTTCACCACTCCAGTGGATGCATATACAGAAGAGCTTCTTCTCCTTCACCCACTGGTGATTAACAATCCCTATGTCACTTTTGCATTGCTAATTTGTCTTTAATTCTCCTTTTTGAATTTAAAACATGGGGTATACCTCCCAACAGTAAACATTTAGAAATGACTCAGGCATGACCATTTGCAAACACTTTTTTTAAAAAGACCGTCTGTTCTTTGTGAGGTAATTCGGACGGCACAGCTAACTGTGAGGTAGAAATTGAAAGAATATGTTTGGCTGAGGTTTCTGTAAATAATTGTAATCTGAATGATACAATGATATAAATTGTATGCAGTGGAGGACAATCATGACATTACATGCATGTTGAGAGTGAATAAGAAAAAACCATAATTTTCTTGTTGTCTATCATTACCCATACCATATAATTACCTCCAAAATTACCTCTCGATTTTAGTTTAGTGTGCAGAATGTCTATAAGTGATGCAATAAATGTGGATGAAGAGCATTAGCATGGTAAATTTATCTTCAATAAATATGTGTACATCAGTGTTTGGTTTTCTATTATTGCAATCAAGATTCTAACAGTAGGAAATAGAAGGATGTCCCGGAGAAACATGTTATTAATTTTTTATGTTTCCCACATTAATTAACATTCCTTCTTTCACTGATTTAGAAAGAGGCAGAATGGCTGACCTCATCTTTTTTTCATGCTCTCTTCAAAAAGAAGTACAAAGGATCTCAAATGTGTAATATTTCCCCCCCAAAATACAGACATTGTACAGTATGTCTCCCTCCTGTATAAACTACTCTGAGATGCTGTGCAATAGGGTTGTGTTTTTGAATTTGGTAATTGTTACTCTTATATTTTATGTCTTTAAAAAAACATTTTCAAGGCACAAAAACATTTAATTCCCTAAAAATAATGGATTGTGCACAGCTTTTATGCTTTATGCTTGAACTACTCTAGAGTGGTTGCTGCTTTGGTTAATAAGTCTAAACCTTTTAACATCTCTGCAGTCCCCACTGAATTTAAACATCTTTTGTAATAATCTATGCTGTGATAATACTCTGGTGAATGTCGATGTCCCATCGCCATTTTGTTAGGTTGGACTGGATGAGATTATGTCTAAGATACTTAACATGCCCTCAACTTCTGTTCTACTCTTAGCAGCCTTTAATGCAGTCCTTCACCCACTACATAAACAGACTTCATACTTCTAAATCCCATCCCTCCCCTCCATATTTGGAGTCACAAATGCTGAAATATCTGTGGTGTAGTAAACATCCAACCACACAAGCATGTTCATGCCACTCCCCTATGTACAAAACATTCACATATAGACCATGTCTTTGCTACTGAAGATATACTACCAAACTTAATCTGAGCAGACAACCTAAGAAGAGGAAGTTCAGACCATTCCTACTGATTCATTTTATTGTATTGGATCTGATCTTGATGGATTTATCATGGTGGTAAAAGAAGAAAATAGAGGAAGTAGCTAATTTCAATTTACATTAAATAAATCAACTGAACGGGACTTCTTACCTCCTTCCTAGACTCTAATATTAGTCATAACTTTTAACATTAAAATCCTGGTGATGATAAAGGCTATTCATTTAAACAAAGTTTAAAATAGGGAACCAGACAGGGCTACCCATTATCACCAGTCTTTTTTCACCAGCAGTGATGTCACTGGCTAACCTCATCAAGCAGTGATCAGATTGATGATCATGGAATCGGTGGATACCTCTGAAAAAAGTCATTATACACAGAAGTTCCCTTGTATAGCTGGCTGAACTGGGTTGAAATTAACAAAGCATACTCCACCAAATATATCTATTTGGGATATATTCCCATTTAAAGGTAAACTGTCTTAAATCTTTGCAATCTTCAGGCCCCAAGGAAAAAGGTGAAGTGAAATTTCCTATCTTGTATTTCTACTACCAAGCCTCCCAACTGGCATATTTAGTTTCATGGTTAGCACCTGATCCTGAAAACTCTGTTGCTGCTGCCATACGCACAGGCTCTTTAGAAGATAACTCTGACTCCTACTTTTTCTAACAGCTGCAATATGCCTCATTGCAAGCTAGGAAGGCTAATCCATATCTGCAAGCTATGCTTTCATCCAACCCATTTCTTTGAGGTGTTTTTGTGGCATTTTTTTCTTCACTGACAATGGGTTAAACATAATTTGTACCTATTTGAATAATTGTGTAAGTAATCCATTCATAATCTACCAAAATTTTTTCAGATAACTCACTAGACACTAGCACAATTTAGAATTCTACCACCTGTTGATATGTCAACTCTTGAGCAGCAGTCCCCAACCTGTTTCCCTCTCAGCAAAGGTTTGAAAGATTGGGAGGGCGTGGAGAGGTGATGGTGATGTGCTTCCAATGCGTGTGTCACCATAATGCAGGCCGGTAACCAAGGGGCCCACAGACTGGCAGTGGTCCATGGACCAGTGGTTGTGGACCCCTGCTCTAAAGAAATCGACCTCTTGCACTAAGAAAGCCATTAAACTCACTACATGCCTGTAGTGCACTGGTTGCCCTGACCTTGGGATTGAAATCTAGATCTCACTGTTCATAGGCACTATTATACTGATCAGCCATGGAAGACTTTTCTATTCTTTCCATTTCTGGGTGTTAAGGCTCCTGAACCTGTTTGTGCTTTGTTCTTGTTAATGTCATGAGCAGCGCTGTTTGGATCTGGTGGTGCCTATGTCCTGCGTTGCTCTGATTATCAGCTAGTCTCCAATTCCCCCCAGTGCATCTGGGTTTGCAGCCAGTTAGCTGCTGCTGGTCTCACACGTGATATCAGTGGTACTGAATTTGAAAGGCTGTGCACTGTTACAAGCATGCTCTAGTATCTGTTGGCTCCTGTGCTATGCTTGACTGATACACTTCTTGAACTGCCTTTTATGCCTTCTCGGAAGTCCTGCATCATCTTCAGCTTCCACTTCGGACCCTTTTAATGTCAACTCTTCAGCCCAGCCTTCCAGATTAACTTCAGCTCTGTTTCTGTATTGTTTCTGCTAGGCTGCTTCAAGTGCTTCATCTTCTTGCTTTGTACTTAAAGGTACAATATGCTCCAAGTGATCCAGTGGGGGTTAACCCGAGGGCTGCGACTTGGCTATCTCCTTGCTGCAAAGGCCATGCCCCTTTGCTGGGCTTAAAGGTGAAGACTAGAGTCTCCTTAGACTCCACACCTCAATGTTATCCCTTTCCAACCCCTATTGTAATAAGGAGAATCCACTTCCTTCTTATTTTCTGCACTACCTTGCACTTGTCCCAGTTTCAGTACACCTCAGTGCTTCCAGTAGCGCAACGGGCTCTGGTAGCTTTAGTTCCTCCAGTGGCACCCAGTCCCATAGTACCCTGTGTGTGTGTTTCCCTGCACTTCACTGTATTTCTCTGATGGATACTGTAAAGTCACATTTAACCCTCAGAGATCCATGACAGTTTCCTGTATTGCTTAGGTGAATTTCTGAGATAACGTTACACCTTTCTGGAAGCTGCCTGCCAGCCAATCCCTGGAGGATGTTTTTGTATATATGTGCTGTCCTTGCCCTATTATAGGACTCACTGCTGTAATATGAGGTGTGTTATGTTACTGTTTCTTGTATTCCTGTCTGCCTTGACCACTGCTAGGACACTGTTCTGTTCCAGGTTGTTCCCTCCTAGTTCTCAGCTATTCACTTTACATTCCTCCAGGGAGTGGCTGTGCTATGGGCCAATACCTGGGGATCCCTTTGCAGCATAGACCATATGCCCTTTGGGGGCTTAAATGTGAAGACCTGGGGTCCCTTAGACTTTGCACCTGTCAAGAACCAGATCATTAAGCTGGTAAGGAGGAGTAGGAAGTAGCAGCCAGGAACTGGTACTAGTGATAACCACAGAGGACTTGGCACCAGCAAATCCTAAGGAGTCTAAGATATAACCAGTCTTCTCTCTAGACCTCCGAAAGGAGGTATAGTCTTGGCTGCAGAGGTATACCCAGGTCGCACCCCTAGGGTTGCTGTCCACTGGTGGTCAGGCTGCAGACAGGAGAAGAGGAGATTGGTAATAAAACAGGTTGGTACACGTGAAGTTTAGAACAGAAAGCAGGATAACACTCAGGATCAGCAAGCGGAATCCTATAATTAGGCACTGATGCAGAGGACAGACTGGTTTATAAAACAGAAATAGCAGAAGTACGTCTGCACTGGAATGATGCAACCATATTTGCGCCAGAATGACGCATTAGTGCCAGAACGCCATGACTGCAAGGGTAAGTCATATTCCTGACAGCACTTTAGGAACAACAAGAACAGAACCTTCTGAGGAGTAATAAAAACTATCCTGCCTAACAATACCCAGATACAAAAATGTATTGTAAGCCTGTATGTTAACTTCCAGGCATGGTAAACTCTGGAAATTCTTACTCTGAATAAGGATGATTGAGAATAAAGATACCTTTCTTTGGCTATTGGTGCCAGAAACATTCTATTTCAGTTTAATTTTGTTCATCATCTGTATAATCTCTGAAATACTGTATAAAATCAGAAGAGAGAACAGTTTCAGTGCTCCACTGAACCTGTCATTTTTTTATGTTGCCTGGGATTGACCAGCAATAAAAAGATACTGGCAACAAATTGTCTCCATTATGTTATATAATTTGACCTTTCCTTTAGTTTGTACGCCACGGGTATGCTTATTAGTTATAATTGACTCAGTCCTCTCAACTAATCACAGGCTCTTTTCCACTTACTTCTTTATTATGCCAGAAAGCAATTATTCTTAATTGGAAATCCCTGAATCCCCCTTCAACTCAAACCTGGTTTAATTTAGCCTCTTTTCCCTACTTGAAAATTGTCTATCTCAGTAGGGGATGCCCAGACAAATTCCAGAAAATCTGGCAACACTGGCTTGAGAATCTAAATGCTTGTGGAGGACAACCAATGTAATAGTCTACTGAACTAGCTATTAAATACCTGAACACTATGGGATATTTATGAAAGTCAAACATTTTTTTGACCTGTTAAAGCAAATGAAATATCAACAATATAAAGATATCACTATTTTGGATGTTTTATAAAGAAAGCTGTTATGTCAGATTTTTTCCCCATAAAAGTGTTCACCTGCTTTAGGTTGGGGAAACCCATTATTTTCTGTGCAGTTGGTCTAGTCATTTTGCCACAGTCAGATTAGTTTCACGTTGAAAAAGAACATTGATATCAATCTATTTATTCTATTTTGTATTTTTTAATTTTTGTATTTATTTTCTTACTTTATTGGCAACTATAGACTAATGAACTGACACTTTATACTACTGCACTTGCTATCCTATCTGTTTATGTAAGTCTTCCTCCCATGTAGATTGTAAGTTCTATGGGGCAGGGCCCTCTGTCCTCTTGTTTCAATCATGGTCTAGCAATTAGAGTGATGTATTTTCTTGATTATATGCTTGTAATTTACTTCACTTGTCCTTCATTAAGAACTTTTCTCATGTCTATTATAATTGTATTATTGGATTGTACAGTGTTGCGTAAACTAGCGACGCTATATAAATAAAAAATATACATACATTCATACATACATACATCAGCAGTGAAAGGGGAAACACATTGAAAACGCTGCAATGTGTGCTGGTTTCAATGGACCAGTATTGAGCAATATTGATCTTTTTCATTGGAATAGAAAAGTCCAGTGTTTAAAAGCATTGATCAATGGCAAAATGAACCAATCAAATAAGTCAAAAAGTAAGATAGCTTCTGCTTTATCAGTAAGATAAGAGCAGGCAAAACTTCCTCTCTGCAAGCACCATCTTATTTATAAGGTGTTCTGAATAAAGAAATTTTTTTTGGTATTAATCTACTTTAATGAACATGTTTATTGCAAAACAAAGGCAAAAACTTTTTTCCCATAGCAATGTTCTATTAAATTAAATAGTACATAAAAGAATAATCCTTATGATTGCACTGGTAACAAAAGAATTAACTGAAACAGTTCCTGTTGCTTGAATCTTTTTTTCTGTGTGCTACTGCTTAAAGCACAAACATGCATTCTTAAAAATTCTGTAGTGCTGTAATGTATATTTTAATACAGATATTTTTTTTAAGTGTTTAGTTAATTGCTGTTGACTACATGGCTTAATTTCAGGATATCATTGAGCCACAGATAAGTTGTAGTGGCCTCATGGTAAATTTCAATCTATAGTGAACAAAATGAATTGGGACATATAATACAAGATTAAACAATCTTCATTAAAAATGTTGAAATTCCTGAATGGTCCTACCTTTGGATAACACTTGAACACTTTGGATTTGGCAAAAAAATTCTCCAATGGGTCAAACTGTTATATAACAAACCCATAGCACAAATTAAAGTAAACAACACCCTCTCATCAAGAGCTGAGTTAAAGAAAGGCACCCGACAAGGGTGTCCCCTCTTCCCACTTTTTTTAGCATTAGCAATAGAACTTCTGGCAATTATGATCTCCTCCTCCTCCTCCAATATTCAAGGGTTTGGGATCAAACATTTAGTTGAGAAAAGTGCACTCTATGCAGATGATGCATTGTTAATTCTTGCTAATCCTGATGAATCAATGCCATATGTACTGTCTGTTATAAACATATTTGGAGATATGTCCAGACTAAGGGGGTAATTCAGGAAAGAGCAAAGTTACTTTGCGATGCTTCTCATTAGTTCGCCGAGACGGGTATGCACTCCCTGGTCTTCTGCACTCTGAGATCAGCAAATCCTTTAAAGGTACTTCGGCTCACCTCGCGACCACTCGAGTCGCCTCGCAGAAGTACCTTTAAAGCATTCACTGATCTCCGCTTGCAGGAGACCAGGGAGCGCGTACCCGTCTCGGCGAACTGATGAGAAGCATCACAAGGTAACTTCGCTCTTTCCTGAATTACCCCCCATAGAGTTAATTGGTCAAAATCAGCAATACTGCCACTAAATCAAGAAACAAACTATGAAAATAAACAACATAACATCTGTGAGATAGTACAGGAAAAACAAATTGTTATGTTATGTTATGGTTATTTTGACATT
>WMED01013579.1:0-14357 GCA_019650415.1 Pipa parva | reverse complement strand
CAAGGCACTTATTTGCACTACAACAGCAAGCGCTACGAGAACTTTTGTTTGTGTTAAAGTTTATACTACCCTGCAGGAGTTAAAGTTGAAAACCTTAAGGGGGTAATTCAGCAAGGTGTGAACTCACCTTGCGATGCTTCACCTCAGCTCGCACAGACTGTTATGCGCTGGCTGATGTCCTGCACGTGGACATCAGCAAATGCTTTAAAGGGATTCCAGTATCGGCGAGGCTCGATTCCAGTCGCCTCACGAGACTGGAATCCCTTTAAAGTGTTCGCTGATGTCTGTGTGCAGGACATCAGCCAGCGCATAACAGTCTGTGCAAGCTGAGGCGAAGCATCTCAAGGTGAGTTTGCACTCTGCACCCTGAAATTAACCAGTTAAAACCCTATAGTATTAAAAGGAAGCACAATCCTGGTTCCCTAATGTTCAAAAGTATAATTTCTCCTGAAATTAACCCTAAAAAAATTTATTAAACTCGGAAAAGCTCATTTTCACTTTTCCAAGTTTAATAATTGTTTGAACACCCTGAAGTTTCTTGCGGTAAACATTGCTTTGATTGATACTTGCTGTGAGAAACTTTTTTCTATTGAATATATCCATGGAAAGGTAGCTACACAGCATGGCTACCCTTTCTATGGATAAATTCAATAGAAAAAGTTTCTCACGGCAAGTATCAAACGAAGCAAATCTTGCGATACTTACAGCGAAAAACTTCAGGGTGTTCTCCCGATTAAACTCGGAAAAGTCGAAACGGCTTTTCCGAGTTTAATAAATTTCACTATGTGTTACTTTAGCCTAATGCTGTTATATCCTCATTTACTGAGACTAAAAAGGTTTATTTTTAATGAGCAATTAAGTGAATAATAAATTACACGGCATAAAATAATTTTTTTATGTATGCATGGATATACTCTATACTGGTTGAATTGTGTTCATGTAATTTAAGATAAAAAATGGTGCACAAAAGAAGCTGTACTTTTTAAGCAAAATGTTCAGGCATTTCCCATGTGATCCTGTATGATTGATTAATTCATGTTAGAAGCACAAGTACTAGTTTGGTTTTAATTAAAGATTACCTGTGTAGTTTTGAGTTATGTGTTAGTATGATGTTGGCTTTCAATCCTTTGGCATGAAACATAAGACTGACAAAACCTTGCTGTTTTTAATTTTAGGAGTTTTATATTTTATATATATATATATATATATATTTGCTATACACTTATGGATTGCTCAAACCTTTTTTATTCCTAACAACAAAAGCCATGACATTTAATAGATAAACATTGATTCCCTCAGCAATACCTCTAAATATAAAGTATAGGCAAACTATGAAACTGTCTACTCTTTTCTAAAGAGAAAAAAAAAAGACAATATGTTTTATAGCTTATACAAGAGTAGTGGAACCTGAAGGTGCATGTATCAGTCCTAGTCCTAAATGTGGTACTGGGAAGGAAAAGAATACTACAATAATACTAAATATTTTTTTCCTTTGAGGGTTCTCATATTTGGGCTTCTAGCTTGAAGGTGGAAGAAACCACGAAATTTATTAAACTCGGAAAAGCCGTTTGCGCTTTTCTGAGTTTTATAAATCGGGAGAAATCTTTGAAGTTTCTCGCGGTAAGTATCACAAGATTTGCCTCGTGCGATACTTGTCGTGACAAATTTTTTTTATTGAATATATCCATGGAAAGGTAGCTATACTGTATGACTACCCTTTCCATAGATATATTTGATTAAAAAAAAAATTCTCATGGCAAATCTCGCGATACTTACAGCGAGAAACTTCAAAGCCTTCTCCTGATCAAACTCAGAAAAGCATACTCCACATCTTAGTCAATAGTACAAGTACCTGTGCACGCACATGCAAAATGATGCAAAGCGCTCTGTAAGTTTGCAAACTTGTTTAGTCGCTTGAATTGGTCGTGTATTCACCACTTTACAGACTTTGCTCCATAAGTGAACATGGGGAAGTGGAGAATAGATGCAAATTCACAGCTCTATGCAACTATTCACACTTTAGTTAATCAGGTTCTTAGTGGGTTATTTATTAAAATCCATAAACTTTTCTCCTGGTATATCGATATACCTTTAATTAGGTTCAAAATATCGATTTCTCTGATATACAGTATCTCTGTTGGAAACAAATTGGCCAAAAAAATCAAGAAAGTAAAATGAGTAAAATTTTGGGGGAGATTTGTAAAAATCCCCAAAAAAATTATCCTGGTACATCAATATTGGTATCCCTTCAATTAGTTAAAAAATAAAATAAAATCAGTATCACTGATAATTATATTTATTAAGCCCCTTCTGACATTTTTTATCATTAAAAATTATTCGCTTGATGGAGGGGGTAAAAAAAACAAAAACATTATTCCCTACGGAGATAATTAAGAACATTTCTGTCCCCAGTGACAAGATCAGTGATATCAATAAAGATGGAAAAAGAGCTCCATTGAAAGTAATGTAAAGTGTTGTGTTAATAATAACGCATCGATATTGATCAATATCAATACATTTTATTCAGCACTGCATAAATTGAAAATGCAGTGAAAAGAATAAAACAGCAACAATGCAGCAAAAACATGGTGATACTGTTCGAATTATGGGGGAAAGGTTGAAATGGCCTTGATAACTATCCCCCATTAAGTCTGTATTCTAGAGAAGACTTAATAAATCTAGACAAAGTTTCTCATTTACTCTATCTGAACTAGCTCTTAGAACCACTGAAAAGATCTAGCAGCAATTGCTAATCCATAAGAACAGAACAGCATTACAAAAATTCTCTGCTCCTGAGCTTGCTACGAACTGATTTAATGTCCCGCAAGAGAGTATACCTCCGTTTGTAAAAGTACAACAGAAACAGGGCTACACTGCATTAATGTCACCACTCTCAGGAGACAAAACTCCACAGCAGAATATAGCTATACATGAATCCGTAAACCTGGCATATAAACTAATAATTAGACATTGGAATTCATGATGCCTGCACATGTCCAATTAGGCCACTTGATAGGAATCCCATGGGGAGGACCACAGGAGACAACATGATTCATTTTCTATTTTCTGTGCATGTAGCATTAATATATTTCCTACAGATGTCCAATGTTAATGGGCAATACCATTATTTGGCACCATCTCGAAGTTGTTCTCCAAACCTCAAGAGCTAAATCAGAGAAAATCAAACCACATCCTTGACAGCAGATAAACTTTTGTACCAGGATCATTCAGATACCAATTTCAGCCAGTGCTCAGCTTTATTCCTTAAACTTTGTGGGAGGAAATAGGTTTTTCTTTGTTGATACAAATATACTTGCATTTTTCTACCCATATTTATTTTTATACGTAAACTTCCTTTTATAGGAATCTAAAATACAGCTTGGGTTTTGGTCATATTTGAGGAATTCTGTAGCAGAAGTGGAAATCAGAAATCATTTTACATTTTATTTACATTTTATTCATGCATATTTTACCACCGCAACATGTTATTTTTTCCTTAATAACTTGGAAAATGAAGAAATCTACAGCATATTAGATCTAAGGAAAAAACTTTAGAAGTACAATGGTGAACAAACAAGACCTAAAATATAAATGAAAGCTGTAAGCTTTGTTAACAGCTCTCTGTCATTTAGAGAGACACGAGATTGTATGAATTCAGCATTTCACTCGTCTGCCAGCTAACTCTGGTGTTGAAATTTAAACATGTTTAAAATTGGTATCATCAATTTAGAATGGGCCTGTTGAAATGCATAATTTGTATGGGATTACCGTAGCACATTTGGTAACTGTATTCTAGAAACAATCAATTTGCTATCCAGGGGAAGTCTGTTAACTCCTCTAAAAAAAAGACCAGTAACATAATAAAAAGATAATTACTATTTGAATTGGCATGGCCATTATTTCTTTGCAGTCTTTGTAAAAATGCCATCTTACAAGTCAAATTCCTTATTCGTATTGGTTTTCATTCTCTCTCATTCTCAATCTCTACCTGCTGGTAGTAGCCAAAGTCAGCTCTCTGAGGCTCTTGAATATATATTATCTAGAATTTCATAGTAAACAACGGGTCTTGGTGGGGATATGTTTATTTAACAAATAAAAGAAACCTAAAGGAAGAAAAAAAAACAACAATCTCAAAACAATAATTGAATTTAATTTTGAAGATAACATTTTTCTGGTACTGTATAGGAATAACTACTATGCCAATCCAAATGGAATTTTTTTTTCTTTTATTTCTGATTTTACTGGTCCTTTAAAGCATAACTAAAGGACAGACAGAGGGATAAGGTAGAGTGACCCTATAAAAGAAGCCCATATTTAAAATACACTGCAGTAAATACTTTTATATAAGGTGAATTCTTTATAAGAATCAATAATGATAAGGACCGGGAGTTCTTAACCATCATTCTGTATGTGTGGTCCTTTAAAAACCCATGGTGGAAGAAACTGAATCTATCCTTTAATTATGATTTGTTTTTTATAGACACAGATGCAGCTCAACAAGTCTGTATCAGTCAGGCTATAAATACTGTATGCTTTGCTCCATAAGAAACCCTTTCCCCCCTTCCTCCCCACAGAAGCTGTAGATAATTCAGAGTACTGACCTTTCTCCAGCATACCAGAGAGCCACCTCCTGTGAGCACATCTCCAGACTGAACTAGGTTGCGCGACGGCACTCCTTGGTGCCTTCGAGTCCCCTCGGATCTATTCATCATGGATTCGGCCACTACTAGCACAGCTGCGCTAGTAGCGGCCGAATCCAGGTTGAATAGAGTCGAAGGTGCTAAGGAGCAGTATCACACTCCAAGTAATTCAATAAGGAGAAGTGCTGACAGGAGCTGACTCGCTGGTAAGCTGGAGGAAGATCAGAAGGGAAGCAGGCACGTGAGGGGGGAGGGAAGGCAGGCAAGAGAGGGAAGGTGGGCAAGGGAAGGTTGGTATATTTTAGTAAATATTTTAGCACACCATTTGGTTCAGAATATTCTTTTTCTTATTTTCCTTCTAAAAATCCTAGGTGCGTCTTATGGTCAGGTGTGTTTTATGGAGAAAAAAATACAGTAATATCAGAGTATTAGCCATTGACATGAATGTATATTACAAATGAACAGTATGTTTCAAGATCATCAATAAAAAGTAATTGCTTGAAATAAGTATATAATAATTTTTAATCTGTCACATTACACTATATATCCTTGGTTTTAATTATTTATTTGGATAGATGTGACAAATCTGAATAAAGCATTTTCCAATTATCTCTAAATAAGCAGTCATCTATTCCTGCCACATTGATCATTTCACATTCAGTGTGCTGACTCTATATTTTACTTGGTTTGTTAATTATGTCAAATAGACCAGTTGAAAGAGAGGATTCCCAGGCACAGCAAGGGATTCAAAAACAGATTATTCTTTACCTTCAAATGATTAAACAACTGCCTACTTTCTAGGTTAATTGACCCTAGCAATAAAATAATAATATACATATTAGATTATCTATTTGTTTATCATCATAAAAGATTCATGTAAAGATTCAAAACAAAAAGTGAAATAAATAACAAATTTCAACAAATAAAAACTATGACCAAAGGCAAATAATCTGTTATCCAAATCCATAGAAAATTTACTTTGAAGGTGACCATCACCTTCAATTCATATCTGATGATGTTCTGTACTGCAATGTGATGAGATGAACTATCTTTTGGAAATACAATAGTTGGCTCTGGAATCATTTTATATACCAATATTAATTCTGCTGTTACTATAAACTCTTTCAAGTTGACTGTCAATCTTTTAACAAAAATAGTTTGGTTTGTAACCATAGTCTACATTTTTTTTCAATTGAATTATTTGTTATTGTATTCTTTAACTGTCATCAAAGGTGGTAATTAGTTGCTAGTTGTTGACCAAATATTATTTAAAGCATCATGTTAATTTGCTGATAGAGAAAGAAGATGCTAAGAAAACATTGGGGATATCATTTTTTTCTTCTATATAGTACTCACCAAAAGGTGAATAGATTTTGGGGACTTCTTAGTTAAGGCTACATTAACATTACTTTCAAATAAAACAGTAACTGCTTTTGTGAATCATAATGTACAAAGAGAAGATCACTGGCATTAATGCAAACAGATTATCAGTTTTACTGAAATCAAGAAAATATCATCTATAGGGTTAATTAAAGCTAGGGGCTCTAGGTGAATGCCATTGCTGGCCTAATTTATGAACCAATCCTTCTTCTAAGAATATTTTCCTTTATAAACTGCTTACTTCCATCCATATGGTTTTAGTTGTCCTTTTTCTATTAAATATAAGTCTTTAATCTCATCCTTCCTCCATTTACACCTAAAAATATGGTTTTATGGCAAGGGACTATGGCTGGGCTCCTACCCATTGTAACCTTTAGGTAGTGCCTTGTGCATCATTTAACTCCATATACAAGATCTAACAAATATTTGCCCATGTTGATAAATTGTAGCTGTTCAGTTTAATGTGGCTTTATGGTTTGTTTTACTTTTTTTTTTTTCTTACTTAAAGAGTTTTACTTTGGAAGTATGTCATAGATAGCAACAAGCTTAATAGTTTTGATTTGGTCTTTGTATTTTTCATTTGTTTGACTTTGTTTTCCTTCATCTTGGTGACCCTTAGCTCCTAGTTTATAAATTAAACTGTGAATTGATTTTTTATTTATTTATATATCTATTTTTTTTTTCATTTCTTATTCTTCTGCTCTGAGCCTGTGCTATTGATCTTCAAGTCTGTAAGTAATTCTGTAGCTTGATGCTAGGTTAATGAATCCATGCATCCAGAAGGCAATTTAAGTGTACACTTGAACAGAAATGAGAAAGAATAGAGTTGGGGACAAATGGCTAAATCATTTAAAAAAAACTGAATTCCACTATCTGTAACATACTAACAGTATTTCCAATGTGAAAACCTCTTTAATATTAATGTTATAATAAAAAGCATATAAATTAATTAATAATCTGCCCCAAGACAACACATATCATAGTAATGAAAGGGCCAGCAGAAGCATTTTATTGCTTAACACAACAAAGGATTACATTTGCCCATTATTTCCATCAACTTTAATTACTTGGACATGTTTACTTGGGTCTTTCTTGTGCTCTTCTCAATCTCAGTAGATACAGGTGAGCTCACAAAACATAAGAATGATACCCTCCTATCAAGAGCTAATTAAACACTATATACTGGGATATACTATATATATATATATATATATATATATATATATATATATATATATATATATATATATATATATAGCAGTACTCCACTGAACTACTTGTGATTTTCCATAATACACACAGATAATCATTAATCATTCTTGCATTATCTCCAGAGGACTACTCACCAGTGTGAATGATATGCCATATTAGCATATAGTATAATGCATATAGTATAATACATATATATATTTTTTTATTTTTTTTCCTTCAGTTGCTGCTTGATATTCTCATTTACTCATCAAGGTCTTTAAATATTACCTATAAGCCATGTTAAAAGGTAGCATATCTATTATCATCACGTAATTATTCTACTGAACAGGACCAATATGCCTACAAAATATGATTGTTACTATAGAGGTGACAACTGCTTGGAACTGCCTAGAGCCGTTTTTATTATAGGTGCAGTATTTATATAGTGCAGTTTCAGGTGAGAGGTCACCCACATGTATAGTAGAACTAATTTTGATCCTTACTGACAAAATACTCTTTATGTGTTTCCCAGCAGGTAATCACACCTATAGTAACAAATCACTGCTAGAGAGATATTTGTTGATTATCCATTAGCAGATGCCAAAAATCTATTGGGTTTAGTCAGGAAAACATTCCAGCACCCAGACTGTGCCACTAAACTGAAAAGTTTCTTTTTTTAAAAAAAACCTTATTCTTTACACTTGACGTGCACAAAACTGTAAACAGAGATGAGGACTCTTTTGTCAACTAGTGTCAACCACTAGGGTTTATTTAAAACATTTACAGTATAATCGATTTCTATTAATGTGTATAGAATAATGATAAAGCAAACTATGATAACACATCATAGTCACATGAATTGTAATTTTACTCGAGTAGTGTTGCTTAGCATGTACAGAGTCAGAATAAGAACTAGAGTAGAAATAAGTCAAGATAAGTATGAAAGACTGATTAATGTGAGGTAACGTCTTTTTGTGCTTATGTTAGTCTTTGGAGCTGATTTATTAGAAGGATATCTGCTTGGTGAATCAGCTTAATAAGAAAACATGGCATGTCATATGATGGATATGCTGATAAGATTATTGGGAGGTAGATAGTAAAAAAATGTTTTCAATAACATTTGAAGTCATGTCCTCAGCATGCAGCTGAATCAGGAATGCAATTGCACTGACCAAAACAAAATCCAGAATTACATCAGGTTAAATGGACAATTGCATCCAAATTTGTTGCTCTGATGCGAATGTTAGGATTTTTTTTCCCTATGCTGAGGTAATGTTCATTTGTTCTTCTCAGTTGATGATGACTATAAAGTCTGAATAAACAGTAAACAACAGCTACATTGGCTTACACAAGATAACTAATAATGCATGTTGTCATATAGTACATGGTCATTTTGCATCTACAATGAAGACCAAGGCCATATTACTGTATTTGATTCAAAGCACCTTTTGTAAGGGGTTTTGAAAATATAAAGACATCAATAAAATAAATATATATTATTGTTCTGTGCAGAGTAAAGTTTTTCTCCAGTGGGAAATATGAAGTAATAGATGCAGACATTTCAGAGTTTACCATGGGAATTCATTTACAGAGGTCTAGTAACCCATAACAACCAATCTGTAGTCAGAATGATCTGTTAGAAGGAAGAAAGAATAATATCTTCTAGTTGGCTGTTATAGGTAACTAGAACTCTGTAAACTTTTTCCCTGTTGATGAATTCCCTTGATTGCATTTTGTAGCAAACAGTTTTAATTTGGTGGTAGGTATAGCAGGAGGTAAGTTTGTCACCTGATCCCTTTAAAAAGTAACACAATGGCAACTTGCACCTAAAATTAGACCTTTAAAATACACATTTTGTACAGTGGCATTCAGGATGTACAGGATGTGAAATATATTTATTCATTAAGTTTGTTTGTGAAATAGATACATCGCTTTAAAGGGATGATGCAGCAAACTTTCATACTACCATGAACATAAGGGTGATATCCCTAATGTACTAAATACATATCATTTTAGTTTTAGGTGAAAGAGATTCCATTCTCTTAATAGCTTCTATAACTTTATATTTGTTAAAAAAGCATAGTTGTGATCAGGTTAAAAGATCACGTTGTACATTGGGCTGCTGTGCAGTATATTAAGAAACTGAAGGCAATGAGAGTAACAGTATTTATCAGACAGGATTGAAAAAGACTAACAATTTGCAATGTGCAATCAGCTCTTTATGGTATGTCATCCCTTTATTTAATCAGAGCCTGAACAGTGTGTTCTTCTCCTTTAAACATTTTAAGCAGAGTAAGGCACCCTGGTGCAATACTCAGACTGTAGAATATAATAAATTATGTAGCTTAATTTGTTGAACCTGAATCTTGTTTTTTTTTTTTTTTTCTAAATTTTGTCAGTATTTAATTAATCAGCCTACTTGATATTTCTGGTTAACATCATGGGACATCATGCATCTGTGATGAAAAAAAAAGTACATAATTTAAGACATGTTTATTTTGTGAAGGCAAAGGTCGCTTCATGAATTCTTGCCTGTCTGGTTCTTCCGAGTAAGGCATACAACTGACAGACTGTTCATTTGTGCTTGAACACTGGTGATCATAGACCTCCTATAGATTTAACAAAGTAAAACTGCAATATACCTGCTGCTCACTAACACCTGAATTTGCATCTACGACCTGCTGCCTACTATGCAGGGCTTTATCTTCTTTGCAAAGGGAGCAGCAGTATTTAGCAGTAGTTTGTAAAGTGTAAATAAAGTTATGGACAAAATTGTACATAGATTTTACATTTATAAAGCATAAACCTAAAGTTAAACATTAAAATATAAAAACGATTTTGGAATCAGTTCTCACCTCTTAATCAAACAGGCCTGCACCCTTTCCCATTCTCTGTACAGACTCTTCTTTAGCAGTACCGATAAGCCCCACCTCCAAGTGAGGTCAAAAACTATACAGAGAGACAGAATTCTTCCTGTTTATAGCCCTGAGCATGGGCAGATAAGACCTGTCCTTCCTGCAGATAAGAGCTGTTCGACAACCTGTACCTGTCAGAAAAGTTAGTTAGAGGAGGGAGCGTGTCATTAACTCTATACTGCCCATAGCAGGAAATCTTCACTGAAACAGTGCAGCTGCAGAGGGATTATTGAACTCTGCTGAGTTAATAGGCGACTCAGGAATTTCTTAATCGATTTATTGCTTGACAGTAGGTAAATAGAGCTTTATTTATATCCAGGGTTTACTTTCACCTTAAGGACTAGCTTTTTTACAAGACATATTTTGTTAGCAGGGTTGCAGTTAATCTGCACATCTTCAGCTTTTTCACCATTTCAAGAAATATACTGTATAAGGCTTGTCATTTTCTGATTCCTTTGCTTAAACTGGCCTCAACTATGGGATGCCACTGATGTCTTTGTTCTTGATTCTTTTAATCTTTGCCTGAGTTCTAAACCCTGTTCTTTAGTCACGTAAGACAACCCAAAACCCAGGGGAACCACTAAGAATCCAGTCTCTGTGTGCTTTTTTTGCCAATAACAGCCATCTTTGGCTGTGGGAGGAGCCTTCTTCTATGCAGGTTCTGCCAAGTCTTAAAGAAACGGGATTCCCAATGATTCCATAAGGGCGAGCAAGGATTCCAAATGTTTCATTGTGCAAGCAATAAGGAAAGCGTCATAACACTAGTTGGGTCAGTAACAGATTGGAGAACACAGAATCAGAATTGGGAGGCAGGAGCATAGTCGAAAACAGGCCAGAAGTCTGGAACTAGAAAGTCAGAGCCAGGGGCAGGAAACAGACAAGGTACACAAACAAAGGCTTTGGCACAGGATACACAGGATATGGGTAGAGCAGGATCATCACAAAAGCAACTAAGGTACTTTCTGGACAAACCAAACAAGACAAATCAGAGGCAATGCATAGGTGCAGGTTCAGGGTTTAAATAGGGATAATAAGTAGTGAATGCATTACACCTGAGCAACAATTTGCAGCCTAGCACTAAAGAGCTTAGCACAGCTCTGCTGAAAATCAAAAATAACGTGAGTGAACCCAGTATCCTGCAGTCAGTATAGTACAGAGTTAAGGGAACTGTGCAACAAGCATCAGGTTCTGGGTTCACATCCAAGTGGAGATCATATGTATATAACATCTTCCTCACTCATTGTCCCTGCTTTCTTCTGTCTTGATCCAATCTCCAGTCCCTTCAGTACCACCTGAAGTTCCATATGTGTTCTTCCTTGCGCTGGTTAAACATGGAGATAGCTTTACAAAGGCTGAACTTCAAGGACTCTAAGTTTTTTTTTTTGTCAGCATAGTATGTGACTGAGTATCTTACATGTAATGGATATTTCACATGTCTGATTCATCATTTCTTGAAGGATAATTAAGGCCAATGACTAGAAATGGTTATTTGTGTTTGTTGAAAGGAATTAAACTTACTGATGGCACTTTTGCCAAACATGAGATTTGTTATCAGCTGCTGTGCATGTCTTCCTCTCCCTGGATATCACTATTTTACTGTCAGCCACTGGATATCCCCTCCACTGGAAATATGCACAGAAACACAATTTTAAACTAACTGTCCTTCTATGTGTACATGCACCACCAGTGTACTAAAGGAGACAGGAAAACTGATGTCATAAATAAAATTATACAGATTTATAAATAAAATTATACATACATACATACATACATGTTCAGCAAAGCTGGAGAAGAATAGCATTCAGAACAGCTGATAACAGGCTCAGTATTTGGAAGAGAGCCATCAGTAAATTTAATTCCTACCTACAAATTCAACCAGTCCTTTTTCAATGCTTGAATTTAGTTCTCTTTTTAGCATCTCACAGGTGATGTATTCCAGGAAATGGTAGTTTATCTGTTAGTCAAATCTCAAGAAAGATGTCCCTATTGGTGGCTAACATTTCAAGTACTGTACATAAAGTTGTTGAGACTCCAGCAAATGATGTGTTAATAGAGTTCCGATATCCTAAATAGTTTAGGGTATATGAAATTGAAAATAATGTTGTTTTATGCTTTCCACTGCATTTATTATTTTTTCATGACTTCTCACCTTGATGTGTCCAATTTTTGTTACTATATTTGTTTTAATAGTAATTTAAATCAATCAAAAATGGAACAGAAGCAGTCACCAACAAAAACGGTAAGAGACACATGAAAAGAGAATGCAACAACTGTAGTAATGTGCAATGAAACAGGAAAGTGAGTAAATTAAAATAGACTGTGAATTCCTTTCCAAAATGTATAATTCAAAAATACATAACTAACATAATAATATAAAAAGGCAATAATTATTGAGCCATTTTATTTTTTTATAATTTATAGTCTAATGACTTCCATGTGCTAAGTCCAAGAAATACACCACCTTATCTATTTCTCCCATTGAAGGGGTTTTTTATACTTCGAAAGCCTGAATCAAATATAGTGCACTAGGATGGCCATTCTTTACTGCTGGGCTATCGCAGGGAGCAGAATTTCTGAGTAAATTAAATGTTTGGTTTGAGGTTTGGCTCAAGAAATCTGAGGTCATATAAATGTAAAAGTTATTTAGTGAAACCAAAAATTCACTTTCACACAGGAGAGAATGAAAGATGTCGAGAGCTTTCCCATGGATTAGTGTAAAAATAACGTGTGTTTGTTGAATTCATTTATATTTAAACATGGAATTTTTGTTGTTGTTTTTTTTTTTTAAATTTTCAGACATGGGAAAGAGACATTTAGGTGTTAGGTAAACCAAGAAATGATATTGGAGATGATGCTCATTCTCATTTGGTTTGACTGGTACCTGGTTCTTTTGTACTAGAATATGCAAGGGTACCAGTGCAAGGATGCTGCAACCCACTACCTTTTCCAGTCACTGCCCCTCTTTCTGCTGCTGTCTTTCAGTCATGGTGGCACCCATGCTCTGGCACATATCATTACATCACATGCACATGAAGTCACTGAGCCCGGGCACTATTAAAGAGTGAGTGCCATTATGGCAAGCTAGTCTTTGCATTGTGAAGTACAGGGAATTTGCCCTGCTCTATAAATGGGGCCTCTAAGGTCTAGTTTGCCTGCCGAGAGTACCACAAAGAGACTGGAATGATCTTTAAATTTCCCACATAACCATTTACATTTAAAAGGTGAAGCACCTTCTTTTTAAGTGCCAGATGTCTACTACTGTTTAAAAAAGGAGTACTGCCTTCTAGAGACTACAGCCAGAGCCACCCAAGAAGCCATTGATAAAGTGTATCTTCTAAAACAGACAGGGCACCGCCATAAATCCTGAAGTGATTTTAAGTACCCTGGGTTGGCATCCTACTTATTGCAAGTACTGTATAGTACCTGTATCACTTCTTCTACCCAACCTACCATAACATATTTTTGTGTGCTACCACTAATGTTCCTGGCACCAGTCTTTTCTACTGCACCATATTGCATTGCCCCAACCACTACCAGTCCTCCAAATCAGCTTGATGGTCCACTCCAGAAGGGGAAAGTGCTAAATCTAACCCATGCTCCATCACTAACCTTAGCTTGTGGAAGGTCAACTACATGATACAGTTACTGCCTATTACCTAAAACAGCCTAAATATTATATCTCATTAATGAAAATATTATATAAAAATAAGTCAGCTGATTCTTGGGGTGTTTGTTATCAAGGAGATCCAGTGTAATTTTGTGCAAAAAAATGTGTAATCACACACATTTTGTCTAACTGATGATAGGGAGGGGAAAAAAAGGGGAAAAATCAAATTGAGTTTATTGAGTGAAATCTCACGAGATATTCCAAGATCTCAAGATTGAGTTTTTTTTATCTCAATTTTTCAAATTTTTTCAAGGGAAAGGTAGTCATACTTTACATTAGTAGCATGGCTACCTTTCCATGGAAAATTTAGAAAAATCAAGATCATAAAACTCAATCTTGAAATCTCAATAAAACATTTACAAAAACAATGCAAGATTTCTCTCAGTAAACTCGGTCAACCCAAAGCAGTCTTTCCGAGTTTAATAAATTTCACCTAATATTATAGTCTACTTTAATTGTTTGAATTGGTCATCATATGTCTCTCTAAACCAGTGGTTCTCAAACTTTTTCTATCATTCCTCACCTGAGAAGAAGGGGAATTTCTGAGCCCCACTTGCCCCATAT
>WMED01013577.1:0-12518 GCA_019650415.1 Pipa parva | reverse complement strand
AGTAATTATACCATGATTAGTAATTAATAATACTGCACACAATCACTATAGTAATTATACAATGATTAGCAATTAATAATACTGCACACAATCACTATAGTAATTATATCATGATTAGCAATTAATAATACTGCACACAATCACTATAGTAATTATACCATGATTAGTAATTAATAATACTGCACACAATCACTATAGTAAATATACAATGATTAGTAATTAATAATAATGCACACAATCACTATAGTAATTATACAATGATTAGCAATCAATAATAATGCACACAATCACTATAGTAATTATACAAAAATTATCTAATAATACTGTACCCAATCACTATAGTAATTATATGATTAATAATGCACACAATCACTATAATAATTATACAGTGATTAGTAATTAATAATACTGTACCCAATCACGGTAGTAATTATATGATTAATAATGCACACAATCACGGTAGTAATTGTAATAATATTACTGTACACAATCACTACAGTAATAATAAAAGTAATTTAACTTCACCTCCGAGATGTTACATGCAATACCATGTACCAAGTTGTGGACTCTAAAAGGTGCATTATTCCCATCTACATAGAAAAATGTATAATTACGCTAATGCCCCATGTGCTATTTAAATAGACACACTATGGAATTACACACTAGAGAAAAGACAACCTAATTTTATCCAATTGTTTGTTTCTTGTTGTCTGGACCCCCCCCCCTTTAAATTGTGCACTGAGATGAAGTGAAACAAGGCTGTGTGGTTCAGTAACTATTGTTTTATAAAGCGCTGACGTATTCTGTAGTACTGTACTATTAAAGATACTGAGGTCGGCTTGTCGAATTGCTCTGGCCCCAAGAGCTTGCAATCAGCACTTTTTTTTTTTTAGGCTATTTTAATAACCTCCAGAATAGTAGCCTGTTAATTCCTTTTACCAAAACAGATGCAATGCTTTACAGCACTGGTCAGGAGAAAGTTTAGAATAGTCTAAAGTGGGGAAACAAGGGTTTGAAAAGGATTGATTATACCACTGGGTTACAAAAGGTATTTAATAAACATAATTAAATGGGAAGCAGTTTTTATACGACACAGATGTCCTAATAAAATCCTTTAAATGGTTTGTATGTGCCTTTGTTGTCTTTCTGTATTAAACAGGATTAATTGAGTTTTTATACACAGCTGGCATTTTCCTGAGGTTTATATTGTGCGTGCGTTGCTTCTTACTGAAGGCGGTGTATTTAATGCAGGCTTTTTTAAATGAAAGATGTAGGTTACAGCGGTGGGTACCAGGGCACATCTTGAAGGCGTTATTTTCATTTCGATAAGGCTGTTTATTGAAAGCGCTCCTGTTATCTCCAATTTACAAACCCAGTCTCCACAGAGGTCATTAGAGTCTTGTCTGTCTCAGTGAACAAAGTTGCAGAGTGGGGCAGTAACTGAACTAATTATACCCTCCACCCTGCTGGTTTCTGCAGAGATTTACACCGCTGGCTCAGGTGGAGATGGGGGGGGGGGGGGGGGGGGGGGGGGGGGGGGGGGGGGGGGGGTGTAATAATAATTCTGTGAAGCTAATCATTTTATCTTCATTCTAATCATTTATTAGAAACTATAAAACATTTGCAGGAGAATGCTTAGACCTAGCCTTACAGCACACTGTCCAGGGTTGGCTTCATGGTCTCACTGTGGGACCCTGCAGTGTATACCAGATGCAGATGAATTCTGGTGCCAGGGTTCTCTCTCGGCTTGCCCGTTGTTGAAGCTTTGTATGGTTGTGGGACCTGGGTTCTTTATGACGATGGCCAAATGCCCATACCATTTGCAAATTTGGCACTGAAGACAAATTTGGCCAGTGTTTTCAGATTGTTGAGGGCAGTATATGCAGTTTGTCAATGACTGGATTTACAATTCTAAGTGATAACTAATCAGCCAAGTTCATTCACGTTAATATAAATAATATAATAACCTGCTTATGTCAGCAGACAAAATGTTCTATGTGTACCCACCTTAAGGAGTGGATACAGATATAAACCCTGGCTTCACTGAATCGGGTTTCGATCCTAAGCCCAATTTATAAGCCAATTTTCTCACAAGATTAGTATTCACCCCCCTACAGAGACCATTGCTTGCTCCATCTCATATTATGACTTTGTGCAGCCAGTTGCCCTGGAGTATATTGGGCTGTGCACAATTATTTTACTCTAAATGGGACAGTCTGCTTGTGTGTCCAGTGTAAATGGGACAGTCTGCTTGTGTGTCCGGTGTAAATGGGACAGTCTGCTTGTGTGTCCGGTGTAAATGGGACAGTCTGCTTGTGTGTCCGGTGTAAATGGGACAGTCTGCTTGTGTGTCCGGTGTAAATGGGACAGTCTGCTTGTGTGTCCGGTGTAAATGGGACAGTCTGCTTGTGTGTACGGTGTTCAGTTGCAATTTGGTTGGCCTTTCGATTTATGTAATTGATGTGTAACGTCCACTTTTTGAAAGCTGTTTTAAGTGAAATTGTTTTGTTGTGTTTTTTGTGACCACACAGCACTTTCAGGAAAACTTCACATCATATTTTACTTAGTTTGTTAAAGTTGCAGTATATTCAAAGTACGTGCGTGCGTAGTGTAAATATCATTAGGAAGGGTTGCAGTCGTACACAGAATGTATTTCCCATAAAACCAGTAGCTGTTCTACATAAACACCCATTTCTCCCCATGCTCTGATTTACAAGGGACGCTGATTCTGATTTTCCAGGAGGTAGTTTGTCTATGTACACATGCCCATTGAATAAGATGCAAAATTGAGTTGATTCAGGGATGGTGCTATATTGAGAGTAAGGTTTGTAGTATATATGTCATTTAATAGGCACTCCATAGTTTTTAATCAATTCTATTTCTTGTAATGTCTGCAGTTAGGTATACGTACTCAACGCTTGCTTAGGTTAATAAACCTTTTTTTGCATAAAAACATTTGTGTTTAAAACCCATGAATTGGAAGGGGACTTTGATAATAAGTGTGTGTTTTTTGGGTTTTTAAAAAAAATTTTTATTATTATATTATTACAAGACCGGTTCAGGTTAAAAAAAAACAAAACAAAAAACCACTTGGCAGTTATTCTTACATTGTACTTGAATTTGAAAAGCCTTTGGGGGTTATTGGCTAAAGTGAGAATTCGACTGTCAAATTCTCAAACAGTGGATTCCCATAGCAAGTCTGCGACCGCGACAATATTCCCATATTGAAGTCGCGACTGCGACAGTAGCCGTCTATTGCAAATGTCTTTATCTGGCGAATTCACACCTATAATGCAACAGTTTTGGACTTTAGTGAATAACCCCCTTGGACTTGCTTCTCTGTTTTTCCAATGCTTTCCCATTGTTAACGTGTGCACTTTTCCCCACAGTTGGTCCTTTAGTTTGTGAATCCCTTTGCTCAGACTTCTATGCCAATAACTGGTTGGCTCCTGCTGAGTAAGCATCTTCGTCTTAGCCATAGCTATGGATGTTTGACTTTGAAAGGGCTGTCTATATTTAATTATAGGGGTACTGGTGGTCCTGGAGCTGGTTTCAGTCCTGTGACCCATCGGTGATCCTGGTGTTAAATTGCTGTCAGTTTTCCTGGTTAGTGTTGATGGTGCACATGCGTAAAATAGACAAGTGCTTCTGGCATGCACCACTGCTTGCGCAGTCCAGTGGGAGGGACAGCCACGACCCAAGAAGCTGACTTATGGTGGGAAAGGGCCGACCCATATAGGTACGCATAAACACTCTTTTTTTTAAAAATAACACAGCCATGGTAAGGACTAGGCTTTAGTTCCATTTTAAAGTGCACCGGTCGCCTCAAAACTCAAATACTTAATTAGGTTCTACTAATGAAATAAACGTTTTTGTAAATATACATGTATTAAAAAAAATTTACCTATATACAGGTACACTAGTAGAACCTAATTAAGTATTTGAGTTTTGAGTCAACCGGTGCACTTTAAAGCAGAAATGTAGATATACAACTATAAAGCTATATCTAATTTATCAGAAACCTCTATTAGCATTGCTGTGCAGGTGCATGAGTTCAGTTCTACCCCGTGTACCCTCTGTACGCACTTTTATGTTTTATACCCTGTATTTGCAGTACTAGTAGGATTCATTTGCCTCTGATTATAAGGGGGTTATTCACTGAGGTGTGAATTCGACTGTTCAATTCGCAAACAACGGATTCCCATAGCAAATCCGCTACAATTTCCCCATTGTAAAGTCGCGACAATCTTTAATGTTAAGATTGCGACAATTTCTCATTATTGCGACTGCGACAATATTCTCATTATAAAGACGTGACTGCGACAGTAGCAGCTTATGGCGACTGTCTTTATCTGGTGAATTCGCACCTATACGCAACAGTTCGGACTTTAGTGAATAATCCTCTTAGTGCTTTGTGTCCCTATTTAAGGGTAAGTAGACTGTAAACACCACAAGGGCTGATGTAAATGGTTACATTTCCTCTGTTTAACCCGATGGTCACTAAACAGAATGAGCGAGATGTGATTGCAGCGTATTTTTACAAGGCTTTTTTTCCTGAAACAACTATAAATTAATAGAGTATTTAACCTGCTAGAATAAATGTCCGCTAGTTCAGCTGCGGGACATCGGTATAGCCTGCTTTACAGTAGGGCCGTGATAGTGACCGGTCTCTTTAAACTATGTCCAAGTCAAACTGTTTCTTTCTTATGATGAGTTTTATTTTTTTATTTTTAATTTGTTGATCCTATTCTATGAAATGTTTTGAAGTGATTAGTTTTAGTTCAGCCACTTAGTTTTTCTACTAGCATAGTAATTTCTATAGATCCTTGCAGATGGTACATCCAATTGTATCGGGGATATTAAACTACTCCTCTTTGTAGATTACTTTTCAACATTCCCCCTCCCCAATACCAGTGGGGTATGGCCCTCAAATAAGTGACTTGCGCTGGTGCTAGCAGCCTTTTAATTCCATGCGAGTTAATAAATCTGTCACTAGTCACATGACTCACCAGCAGGGGGAGTAAGGAAGTCGGTCCAGCACAGTCTGGGACACAGTCTCCTGTTCAGCACAGTCTGGGACACAGTCTCCTGTCCAGCACAGTCTCCTGTCCAGCACAGTCTGGAACAAAAAAAGTGCAGGTAATGAATATTATGTGGTGTGTGTGTGTGAGTCGCAGTGTATGTGTGGGTATGTGTGCATACAGAGGCAGTCTCTGTGTGGTTGTCAGTTTGTAGGTAATGGCTTTGAGATTTGAGAGAGTATTTGTCACTGTTCAGAATTTTTCTTAGATAAACTAACTTTCCCTTTTTTTTTTCCTTTTGTGCAACTATAACACTTGCACCCAAATATTTATGAAATATAAAATCCTAAAGTGTGTTCCTAACAGACTACCCCCACACACTGCAAAAGCACTTGGGGAGACGGCGTTGGTGAGTGATGTCACCTTTTCGGCACTCGGTGTTATAGGCAGTAATTATAACTTCCTTGTAGCGTTCTTCTAAATCGCCTAGTTATAAAAGCTTTTATCAAGTTGTTGAAAGTCAATTTCTGCTGCATTTTGTTTTGCATTATTTTTGTTATTTTTAATCCTGTTTAAACTGTCAGAAACCTTTATAAATATCTCCCAAAGACTGGACAATGTATAATTTGGTCGGTCAGCCAAATCAGAGTGACCTGAGCATTTCTCAGTAGCAGGCAGTCAGCTCATTTGTGCTCTGATTTCACGATCTGTGTATGTAAGTCTTCCTCCCATTTAGATTGTAAGCTGTATAGGACAGGGACCTCCAACCTCTGCGATGACATCACCATGCTGACGTTTGGGCACGATGCCACTGTGTGTCACGTGATGCCGTTCGGGCATGACATGGCCACACAGGAACCCCTATATAAAGAGATCTGCACTCACTACCAGAGTTACAGCATGTTGAGCGACCCCCTGTGAGAGCATCGTTCAACCCCCAAAGGTGTCAGTACGCACAAGTTGAGAACCACTGGTTTAGAGGGTTGATTGACTAAAGGGTGAATTCACCTATTGAATTCACTTTGCAACAATTTGAGTTGTATCTTCAAGATAGTCACAAATTCACTTATCATTGCTGTTTAAGTGGCGAATAGTTTTGTCGAACAAGTCGACAACAGCAATTGCTGTTGGATGCGTTGTGTGGCGTAGTCATTTGGATTGAAGTAGAATGCGGAGCCCTGCCATAAGCGGAGAAGTGGAGAAATCAAATGGATGAATTTGGAACTGTACATTTATTTACATTCGCTCCTCCGGCCCACTCCTCCACTTAGACAATAATAGAGGGACCTGTGCACGCGCCTGCAAAGTGCTCCGTAAGATCTCAATTATTGTAGTCACTGGAATTGTTCACGTGTTCGCCACATCAGTGTTAAGTGTAAGAGAACATGGGGAAGTGGTGAATAGATGCAAATTCAGAGCTTTACTCAACAACTTGAGTGGCAATTTTCACTTCTGAGTGATTTTAGCTCTGATTGAGTCTTAATCTATATTTTTATGGTAATACAATGTAAACTGTTGTTGTGTTTATAAAAGCAGTAAGTCTAGGCCAGGGGTTGGAAAACTTTGCACAGGAGGGAGCCATTTCGCTCCCTCCTACACTGGGGAATTTTTTTATGGAGCCGCAAAGGGGGAGGAGTGCACTCTGCCGTTCACATGACCTGCCAACATCCTATTAGAAGAAGTGTTGGAGCTCTTGGGAGGGGCAAGGGAGATGCTTTCAGAGCCACAATAAAGTAGCTGAAGAACCACATGTGGCTCGGGAGCCGCAGTTTGCCTAGCCCTGGTCTTGGCTTTTGTTATTTTCTACAACACCTTTATAACATCAGTTATAAAGTGCACCTGTCTCCTCAAAACTCTAAAACTAGTTTAGGCTCTACTAATGAAATGAACATTTTTGTAAATATATATGTATTAAAAAAATGTACCTTTATACAGCGTTTCTCTCTGTCATCTTCCCTGTCATCCTGATTGGAGGAGCTATAATGTCAATCATCATTTATCGCCACCCACCCGACACGGGAAAGAAAAGGCAGGCTGACAGGGAAGATGACAGAGAGAAACGCTGTATAAAGGTACATTTTGTAAATATATATATATATATATATATATAATGTTTATTTCATTAGTACAACCTAAATTAGTATTAGAGTTTTAAGGTGACAGGTGCACTTTAAATTGGGAGGGAGATTTGGCTTTTTCAAGGGCAACCTTATTCACCCTCCAAAATGTCTAAAACAAAAGCTGCGCTAAAACAGCCAACAGTATTCACAAACCGCGAAAGCAGTGTTGAGTAGCTACAAGTAACTGTGCAGTGTTGAGTAGCTACAAGTAACTGTGCAGTGTTGAGTAGCTACAAGTAACTGTGCAGTGTTGAGTAGCTACAAGTAACTGTGCAGTGTTGAGTAGCTACAAGTAACTGTGCAGTGTTGAGTAGCTACAAGTAACTGTGCAGTGTTGAGTAGCTACAAGTAACTGTGCAGTGTTGAGTAGCTACAAGTAACTGTGTGCTGGCCTTCATATGGAACGGAGCCTTCTCTGTTTTTCTCTTTCATTAGTAAAGAAATATTTCCCAGGCTTTTTATGGAAAATACTTCCCTCTTAAATAAACACACAAATACAATCCACAATAAACCGTCTATGGGAAACTGCAGCAAACAAGTCAGGACAAAACAAGCAGATACCATTAGAGGGCCTAGCAGGCAGCACGAAGCGTAATTGCATCAGTTCCAAATATAGTATCCACTTGCCCGGAGAAAATCCACATTATGAAAAGTTCTCATGGCTGCAGCGTCTTTCATTTCAAGGATCATTTCTAATGCGCTAAAACTCATTTCTAGAAAATATTACCTCTGATCTCCAGAGAAACTTGTATGTAAAGATTGCATTGTGTTACCATTGTTAATTTCACACTTCCCACCACTATGTTGTCAAAATCTAATGATGGGGATGGGAGGGGGATATTATATTGGCTTTTCATTTATTCCAGGGCTGAAGAAAAACTTGTTACCGTCAGTGTAATTATTTCTTGACTGTGTTGTTGCTTGGTTATGTGTGAACCTGTGTGTTCGTCCTTTTATTAGAAATGATAGCATGTGAGGGTTTGGCAATGCTTTCTTTAGAAATAGTACCTAAAGCTTTTTATTGTTACTATCATGGGTGAGTTGTGTCACTGCATTATGGCCACAATTATGTAATCGGTAGTAATTGGTTACTGTTGATATATACAAATATATATTGCATATTCCTTATTAATTTCTTAAAGGAACAGTCTCTCCAAAAAAAAAACCAACACATTTATTTATTAAATTTTTTTTAAAGTTGAAATGCTTACCTGTTAAAGAAGTGCTATGCAGCACTTCCATCTTGCAAACTCCAATTTCAGACACTGCCGGCGACTCTATGGCGTCCCGAATCAGCCGGTCCCTCTCAGGAGTGCATTCCTCTCCAGCCATGCTCCTAGTGAAGCCCCACATCGGCACTTCCTCGAAGTCGGATGGGAGAGCGTGCACGTGATCGATGTGTCCTCCCTGAATCATGTGCGCACTGTCCCATGTGTGGGTTCCTCAGGACACTCCAGTTTCCTCCCACAATCCAGTAACATACATCTGTGTCTGTCTACGTGTGTGTGTGACTGAATAGGGGAATCTAGATTGTAAGCTCCACGGGGCAGGGACTTAAAGGAACGCTAAATCTCTGTAAAGCGCTGTGTAATATAGTAGCACTATATAAAAAATGAATAAATAAAAAAAAAATGAATTTGCTCCTTTGACACACTCCTCCACTTACACAATAGTAGAAGTACCTATGCACGTGCCTGCAAAAAGTGCTTCATAAGATAGCAACTATTGTAGTCGCCTGAATTGGTCACGTATTCGTCACACCAGAGTTTGGTCAATAAGAGAACATGGGAAAGTGGTGAATGGATGTAAATTCAGAGCTTTATGCAACAATCTGAGCAGCGATTTTCACTTCTGAGTGGCTTTAGCTCTGATTGGGTCACATTTAGGTCATATAGAATAACTGTTTGGAAAAGTGTAATATATTGGCGCTATATAAAAATGAATACCTTTATTTTATTTGGAGCATATCTATCAATGCTTGTTTTTTTCTGAACAAGCTGATCAGAGTTACTTGTTGTTACAGAATTGGACATGATCCCCCCCAAGCGAGTTGCTGGAGTTTATTTTTTTGTTTTTGAACTTTTGAGAGGCAGATTTACTTTTCTAAACGGTCGGTGATCATTCCATGCTGTGAAAAGCCACAGATATCACATGAAGAGTGATTGAAGGCAAAAACTGCTTATCCTGAAATGTATCCGGTGCCATAATTACATTATAGAGAGAGTGCCTCTGCTTTGCATTTCTGAAGTGTTATCTGCAAATTTATCTAAGAATAGCCATTAGTGTAACATTAACTCCCAAATTCCTAGCTATCACATAATACATACGTTTTCATTTTACTGCCATGGTTGCGTAATGGTGGAGGAAAAAAGATATTAGAATAGGTTTAACATGTTAACCCAATGTGGCCTGTATAGAAGCACTTCTCTAAGGCTGGTGGCACACTATGTATTCTGATGCTACTGTTTAAACCAGTGTTGCCCGACCTTTTTTTGGCCTGGGGGGGGCAATATAAAATTGCGACACGCATGTCACGGGCCGCTTTAAAGTCACGACTTTTAAAATCGCAGCACGACAATTTTTAAAGTTGCGGCTGTGACAATTTTCCATAGTAAAGTCATGACTGCGACAATATTCTCATTATAAATATGCGACTGTGATAGTAACAGTCTATAGCGACTGTCTTTAGCTGGCGAATTCACACTTATACGCAACATTTTGGATTTCAGAATCCGGCCCGCGGGCCGAGAGTCGCCTCGCTGACACTGGAATACCTTTAAAGTGTTCGCTGATGTCCGTGTGTAGGACATCAGCGAGTGCGTAACAGTCTTGGCGGGGCGATGCGAAGGATCGGGAGGTAAGTTCGCACTTTACTGAATTACCCTCTAAGAGGTGAGAACTGAAAAACACAAAATCGTTTTTACTTTTAAGTGTTTCAGTTTATCTTTATACATTAGAAATATAATATATGTGTATAGTTGGGTCAATAACTTTACTTACACTTTAAAGTGCACCTGTCACCTCATAACTCTAATACTAAATTAGGTTGTACTAATGAAATAAATATTTTGTAAATATAAATGTATTTTAAAAAATGTAGCTTTATACAGCGTTTCTCTCTGTCATCTTCCCTGTCAGCCCGACTTTTCTTTCCCGAGTCAGGTGGCCGGGGCTAAATGATGATTGACATTATAGCTCCTCCAATTGGATCCCTGCTAGTTTATGATTTAAGGGACCTGATTGGAGGGGCTATAATGTCAGTCATCATTTGTCCCCGCTCACCAGACTTTCATTAATAGAACCTAAATTAGTATTAATTTTGAGGTGACAGGTGCACTTTAAGCTTTGAATTAATGAGTAGAGAGTGATCATCTGAATAGAGTGTTACTTTTTTTGCCCCTTAAATTATAGTATTTATTACATGGGGCTTTTCGGTATGCCACCATTAGTTAATTTTATTTTTCTCTGCAGAGTGTGATCCTCCTTGCATTTAAATAATATAAAAACAGAAGTGTAGATTGACAATTGTATGTATAATTTTATTTATAAAGTGCCACAAATTTACGCAGCGCTGTACCGTTTAGCCATACAAATATAATACAGACACAAGTATAATATCACAAGGATAATTCACTTTAAGTGCCAGCTTGTGGTTAGCATGAGGTTGGAGGTCCCTGTCCCATAGAGCTTACAATCTAAATTAACCATTGTATGTTAATCGGCATCTTGCTGGATTGCTTTGTCAGTTCTCAGAGTAACGTTAATTGCACTTATGTTTATTAAGACATAGTAAATTATGTAGTAGTCTGTAGTATTATGTGACACGTTAATATGGTTTTATAAAACAAGACTTCAGTCCTTTGAGTTCAGTAGGTCACGGATAGTATTTTTGGTTAAATTTACAGATGCATACATCAGAATCGCATACACAGAATGCGTGAGTGCAATTACCGGTAATCATGGGAAACTGCAACCGTCCATTAGGAAGCTATCACCGAGCAGTGGAATTAGTAGTTAAAGGAATAGGAAAAATGATATAAAATGTATACTATAACATGCATTAGCATAGAAAAAAAGAAACCTTAGAGCTTACAACATACTAAGTTAAACAACTTCTTAATACTAATAACTAATAGAATTTATTTACGCACTGATTTACCTGGATTTTTCTTTTTATCCCCCCTCATGCGCACACAAGCGCCATGCAAGCGTTTCTATCTTGTTGTCAACTAAGGAATTTTGGGTAAACAATGTGTACTTGTAGCATTTTTCTGATTAACTGCTAGTAGGCTGAGAGCATGGCATCGCTGAGTGACAGGGTGTGGTACAATGACGTTTTATGAGGTGGCAGAATGCTGTAATGCGATCAGAGCTACAGTGTGATCCAGTGATGTAATTGCGTCTTAAACCCCAACTGATGCAAACCACTTTTTTTTTTTCTATTTTCACTGCTTGGTGTCAAAATATTTCAGGCCGCATTCATTATTTCTGAAGAGTAGTGGGCATTGAGTTCAGTGCAGCTAATGTAAATGTTGGCAAACTGGATACTCGCTTTATTTTGTACCAGTCTGTATTTGTAGAATGTTAACAGTTTATCCCGTTTATATGTAGTGAACGCTGTTCTGTTCATCTGTATAAAACTTTTATTTACACTGAGTTTTACAGTTTGTGTCTGAATTAGTTTCTAAATGTTGCAAGAATGGGTCTCCAGCAGCTTTAATAAAGCGTTAATAAACGTCTGTACCATATTTGTACTGGTGAATTGTACAGCGCTGAGTAAATTGGTGGCACTTTATAAATAAAATGATACATACATAAATAATTCCAATTGGACACTGCCTAATCAAGGGGACAGCCCCCCCAATATGATTTGTCACCAATGTCAAAACACATATATAAAAGTTTGGTAAGAAGTGTTGCCTATTGTAATTAGTGGCAACCGTATCAAAACACATCAATACCTTTTTGGTTAAGTGTTAAATATCCATAAAACTGATTTAAAGGGGTTTGTTGTAGGTTACTGCTTACTTATAAATTTGCAACGGCTTTTGTCACAGTTGACATTATATACTGAAGGCCCACATTTTGTATGCGTTCCGATCCCAGCATTAGCAGCACATTTTTGACACTGCCTTAAGAGAGCTTACATTAAGGCTGTAATTCATCAAGCAGTGAAGTGAACTACGATGCGTTCGGCTCACTTCACTAATGGTAGTATGCGCATGCTGATGTCCGCGCGCAGGACGTCAGCATGCGCATACTACCATTTGCGAAGTGAGCCGAACGCATCATAGTTCACTTCGCTGCTTGATTAATTACTAGGGGTGTAACGATTCATTTTAACAACGATTCGATTCGAATCACAATTCATGGCTGC
>WMED01013576.1:0-14357 GCA_019650415.1 Pipa parva | reverse complement strand
CAGATGCAAATTACCCAGCAGAGCTGCATATTGCCCCACAAAGCCGCTGATTGCCCCACAAAGCCACTGATTGCCCCGCAGGGCCATAAATTGTTTTTAATCTGTTGTTTTCTTATGGAAAACCTGATGCGGCCCAGCCTCACCCAGACTCTAGCTCCAGCGGCCCCCAGGTAAATTGAGTTTGAGACCCCTGTTCTAAATGGACAAAAATTAGCAAGCACATTTATTTGGGTCAGCTAATACTATCTAACGTCTATTTTCCATTTTGACTTATTTATTATATTATTATTATTAGTTATTATATCCTTGTACAGTATAGTATGGCAGCATTTTCAAAATGTGCCCTTTTTAATGTGAACCCATGCTTTGTAAACTGTGCTTTAATTCACATTGACTTTGTGGTGCCTTGAATATGGACTAGCAAGAAAAAAAGGATTTCAGTTGGGAAAAGGAAATGTTTATTGGACGTATATAAAGGAGGAAGCTCAGTAAAGAATGAAATGGACATCCCAGCATATATATAACGACATGAAAGGAAATGAGGTTGAGTGAAAGAGTTTGAATGTTAGGAGAAAGACTTTGTAAATTATGTATTACTTAAGGCTTGGTTCACACTAGCATATTATGCTCAGTGTATAATATGCTAGTGTGAAAAAAAAATATGGCTCAATGAAAGCTGATGGTACTCACAATAGCGTATGATGTGCATATGCTAGGGCCGGAATGCTGTGTGTCACATTTTGGCCGGCGTATTATACGCCGCACCCAAAATGCAACCACACAGGAACTGATGTGAACGCTAAGGGAGCGTTCACACTGTCGCTGGTAAGTTTAAAAGAAAAATACGCTTAGCGTATCTTTCCTTTTTTATTCACACTAGCGTATTATGCGCTGAACATAATACGCTAGTGTGAACCAAGCCTAAAAGAACAGTAGCAACAGCAAAAACTAAAGATGCTTTCAATTAATTTATAGTTACTGTAAATTGTTTCTGTAAAGTATATTATTTAGCTTAATCAGTTGGGATTTCAGGCACACTTGTTAAATCACTATAGAAAACAATGGGATGGAGTGAGGTCAGATAAAACCAGACAGAAAGCAATAATATTCCTGAATCAAAGATTAAATTTGATAATGATAGTAATGATATATTTTTTTTTGTTATTGTTGTTACTGTGTCTTTTATTTGATGCCATAAGGCCATTTGTAGGTGTAAAGAGGCAAGTTTTCTATGGGAAAAAAGAGTTCAGAATAGTCTGGAGAGGAGAAATATGGGAGGCAGAAAGGCTGGTTAGCAGAATGTTGCAGTAATCCAAGCAGGACAAAATGCATAAATCAGTGTTTGAATTGTTTTATACAGATAGAAACACTAAAAATCTAGTCAGTGTTACAAAAGAAAAAGTGTAAGGAGGGAATTCATGAAGCTCCGAAGTGAGGCGAACACTACGCGCCTCACTTCGGAGCTTCATGAATTCCCCCCTCAGTCTAGGGGTGATTCTTAATGGGGTGGGGCTAATATACTTACTGATCTCAGGGAGTTATTTACTAAAATCTGAATTGTTGCGTATAGGTGCAACTTCGCCAGATAAAGACAGTCACAATAGGCAGCTACTGTCGCAGTCACGTCTTTATAATGAGAATATTGTCGCAGTCGTGACTTAATTTTGGGAAATTTGTCACAATATTAACATTAAAAAATTGTCGCGACTTAACAATGGGTATATTGTCACGGATTTGCTATGGGAATCCGCTGTTTGCGTATTCGACAGGCGAATCCGCACCTTAATGAATAACCCCCCGTCTTTTCTCCAGCATTGGCTTCTGCTCTGTGTTAAAAACCAATAATTTTTTCTTCAATTGCAGCAATGCGATCAAACACACTATGACATCACAAATGATCCCATAAGTAGAGACTAAATGACATCATTAATATAATTAGGATTAAGAAAATAGTATTAAATTCTGGCACGGATGTTTGAGCAAGAAGGCAAGGGGCCCAGAATCAAATATTGCAGTGTGTGTATTGCCATACTTGCAATAATATGCTGTAAATAAAAAGAAAATCTGCAGACAGCTTTGCAGAGAGTTTTATGTGGCTATCATGCAAGTATGGCTATACATACACATTTTACATAAATTCTTATGGGCAGCCTTTTTTTTTAATTTGGCAAAAAATTACCAAAAGTAAAAACACTATAGTGTGGCCCAGTCCTTACTTGGTAGCAGTTTTCAGCATTCTAAATAAGATTGGAATCCCAGCTCCATAATGCCTAGGTATTTAATTTACTGATAAAACAACATGTATAGCATGGTGAATAGATAGCAAAGGGAAGCGATTAGTAAACAACTGCTTTTACAGCAGTAGTAATAGAGTAAAGCAAATATTAATAAAACACTAATCATAAATGGCACACTCCTACTAAATTAGGTTGTTTTTCTGTTACAGCAAGAACACACTGACACATTGCGCAGTCTTCGCTTCACTCTGATCTTCTCTCATTCTGTCATGGAGATCGCAGCTTTAAAAGGAAACACAGTAGATGTAGATGCATCTGTGATGTCGGAATATCAGATGCAAGAAAGTGTTGTGGCTGATCAGATTAGCCTCCTGAGCAGAGAGTGGAGGTATGCCTGACAGATACAGACATCTATTTAAGGGGATGAGGAAGATTGTTTTGTTTTTGTGCAATTTACAGTATTATTCAGTTTTAGAAGCATTGCTGTTTAAAAGCAGCCTTGTCCCCTTCTTCCAATAGATCAGTAATGCAACTATAAATAAATTATTGTTAGCATGCATCCAAGGTCACACTAGCCATTTTTCTGCTGATCTGAAAGGTACTCTCCATTGTTTTCTGTGGTATAATCCACACAGGCTATATTATGTTTTGCACCATAGACAATAATGAGCCTCATTAATAACAGCTCAGCAGAAAAACAGCTAGCGTTACCGCAGCCTAAGGAGAAACGAATGAATAAAGGTTATGTATGCTTTTGTAATTTAGCAGATGAAGAAATATGTTTTTATAGTTGCAATACAACAGGTACCTCACTACTGGTGGTTTCCTCTCCTCTTATATGCTACTTAAGGCTAATAGATAATCAAAGTTAGCAAGGTTTACATTTTTTTTTTCATCACTTTAGCTACGCAGAACAACTTGTTCTGTATCTGAAGGCTGCTGAGATCCTGTCCTCAGGGATACAGACTGCCATGGAACAGATTCGGGCTGGAAAGCTGTGCCTCTCCTCCACTGTCAGGCAAGGTGAGTGTTCTCTATATAGTATTACCTGGCTGAATATGGTGGCAGCTGTAGTTCGTAAACAGCTACAGGTTGTCCAAAGGTGATTGAAGGGATAATATGTACCTCTCTTTAACAGAAGTCAAATAAAGTGTTGAAATGTGACCTGTCTTTTGTTTGTACAAAAAACATTTAAGAACATTGTATTTTATTTTTTTGTTTTACAAGTTTTCTCTTGCAATTGCTTACTCTTATGTAACTTTGAAAGAAATTGGATTTATTAGAATATTTCCAGAGAAAGGAGGGATGGTGTCCCACTTTAGTAAGCCTACTAACCCTGCCCCAATAAAGTCATTGCTTATAAATCAGGGCCAGCATTAAGCAGGCTAGGGCCCTAAGCAAAACTGAAAGAGAGGCCACATGTCCTGGTAGGTTGATCAGCAGAGAAAGTAAACAGCATGGGTCTGTTTGAGCAGCCCCCCAGGTATTGGAAACCCTGAACAATTGCCCAGTTTGAACCCCCAGTAAAACCTGTTTAAGTTATAATAAATAAGTTGATTCTAAAGGGACACTAACCCTTCTTTTTTTATTTTGTTATTTTCTAATCAAAATATTAAGGAGATATAGAACTATCCCCTAGCATTGCTTACAGACTTAAACCATATCAGCATATGCAATTCCCTTTATGTACTTTTTTGGGTGCTTTTACTTAATTAGAGGGATTTAACAGAGATGTTAGCTCAACAAAATAAATATACAGAACTTTAAATGACTGTAAGTTAGACCAACACTGAAACTGGCACTGTCGTTCTCTAATAGTGGTGAAGAAGCTTAATGAGCTGTACAAATCCAGTGTATCCTCCTGTCACTGCCTGAATGGAAGGCTCCAGCAGTTCTTTGCTGACAAACAAAAACTGATGGATCGGATAAACAGCATCACAGCAGAAAAGCTCATTTTTAGCTATGCTGTGCAAATGGTAAGTTTTAGAGATCATGTTCAGCGGGATTCGTTCAGTACCTTCTCATTTTATTAAAACCCTTCACAAAACACTGTCTTGGATTCATGCCCAAAAAAGGTATACTGTATCCACATTCAACAAAATCAAGGCACATGAAATGGTCACCTTTTAAACTTTTATTTACTTTATTTAACAGTTATTTTTTTTAAAAATGCAATTTAATAAATAGTTATTAGCTGTTTTTAGTCTTTTTCCTAAAAAAGGGGCTTCAATTTTAGGTAACTTTAAACATGTGGAGGTCCTGCCTGTTCTTGTTTAAAATTCTACAAAATCAGAAGCTCTCTAGTCCTTTGTCAAATCTTTATTTGCAGAATCTATGGGAGATAGCGGAGAGCAGATGCCATCATCTCTAATAGTTATTCATATATACAGATATTTGTGTATTTGATAAGGACTTAGAAACAAGTTTTCTTTCTGTAGCTAACATTAAGTGCTTCATGCAAGTGTCTGTCTGTAGGTTCAGTCAGCTGCCCTGGACGAGATGTTTCACCATCGTGAGGACTGTGTGCAGAGGTACCACAGATCTTTGCTGCTAATGGATGGATTGCTGAGCTTCATGACCGAGCAGAGTGACATAGAGAACATTAGCAAGTGTAAGACCTTTCATTTGTTAAGGCAAAATGGTAAAGGGGAAGCTAACAAGGAATATTCTTGATATGTGTTGTTTCTAACCATTGATTGGCTGCAGGTGATTCTATAGATGATTAGTTACATATCCTTCCTTGCATTATCTCAATAATGACTACTTAAAAGTAATTTAAATATAAGCACAAGCATCCTGTAATATTTGTAAGTGTTTCCATTGCCTTTGCAGTAAATGTTTTGCACTAATTATTTAGGATGGAACATTTTTTCTTTTGCACTGATAATTTCCTCAGCTCATTAAGTCACATCCTACATAAGAATAAAGAAGGTGTTAATGGAAGACTCCTTAATATATCCATTACCTTTTACTGATCTAACTAAAAACAACTTTTCAATAAGCGAAGCCATATTAAAACATTAGTACTAAACTAACTCTTGGTATTTACTGACACCCTCTTTTTGTATTTCTGCAGGTAAAATCTGCATTGAACGAAGACTATGTGCTCTGCAGGGCAGCGTTTGTGCATAGGCCAATCAGCAGTCTCCAGTTACTCCTCTTTTGCACCAATTATCCTAAAGCAAACAGAGCTCTTTTTGGGATTGGATACATTGGAAATATTTGTCAGTGTTATACTAGATTCATTCACCTAGATAAGTGGAGGACCTGTGGTATTTCCTTTAACACACAGAAGGCCATGGAATATCCACAGTCTTGGGATTTTTGTATTGCACATTGCCTTTTCCTCCATGTTAAACTCGTCATTGCAGTACATTTATCAAGCTGCAGCTCCACTCAAAGCCAAAATGCTAATTGTATTTTTAATGGCAAATGAAAATGTTTCTGTAAAAGTGCTCTTTAAATATAGATAGAGACAGAATTTCTCCTAAAGCCAACTCTGTCCTTTACACAACAACTTGAGATGCACATCTTTGGAATTGAGTTGTCGGTTCATAGGAATATTTCAGGAAAACTGAAATCACAAGCAGAGAGTTGTAATAAAAAGCTAGAAAGACGACTGCAGCTGGTTTGCAGTGTGCTTTTCAATTCCTTTCTCTTAAATGGAGATGATACTTTAATCCAGATGTGGATTTAGCAACTTCACTTTAGCTCAGACTGAGTGCATAAATGACTATAAGGCACAGTTTGCACTTGACTAGACCAATAAAAAGATGCTACATGCGGTTGAACTTTTTTTTAGTGAACTGTTTATATGCAATGAAAAGTGTGGACGATACCTTATCTGAAGTCACAGCAAGAAAAGCATTCACAGTACAACCTTCTCTTGTAGGTTTAATAATTCTGTCTGCTTTCATGCACTCATATGCCGTTGGATGGATGCTCTTGCACCTTCAAAGACTAAATAATTCCTGGATGTTAAACAGCTTTGTTTGTTAGTTTAGCAAAGTAGAATTTCATTCAGCAATAGACTATCTCTATGTGGTATGCCTTTATTAAGAATCAGTGGCATTATACCCTTGTGTATTTAAAGCAGGCTTGTGGATGCTTCTACACACTGCTCATAATAAAAAAAAAATAGTATGATCTTCTTTTGAGGGCTCTCAGCCAACTTGGAGCTTTCTAAGTTGGTAGATAGCTTTCATTTCTGCTCCTTAAATTTGAACATCTAAAATAGAATCCTGAATAAGCCCACAGTATCCACGTTCTCTTGACCAGAAACATAACAGGGAAGCAGGGTATTGGCTTAACTGGAAATTGAGAGCAGAGTACTAAGCAACATTCAACTGACTGTCTATTTTCCCTTGCAAAAATGTTATTTTGAAGTTTATTTAAGTTCACTTCATATAATGCTCCTTCTATAAGTGCTGGATGGTAAAGGTTTTGCATTTAGTAATAAAGCTAAGCAAAGTTGTGCACTGCATTGCATAATCATGAGAAATACTACAACTGCAATCTGAATCTGCACTTTATTACTACTTTTGATGACAAGTGCAACAGCCAAAGACGTTCGTCATTAAACATATAAGAGAAGAAAAGTTAAAGTCTATATTTTCAGATCTTTGGACCAACATTCAGCCAAACCTCTGAATTTCACCTGAACAATCATGGCTATACCCTAGTTCATTCTTGTTTTTAAACTGTATTACCATTGTACATATTCTATTGTATATACAAATATATATATACATGTATATAATGTAAATTTTGTGAAATTGTATATTGCTTCATAGCGAAAACAGTTGTTTTGCAGTTGAGTGCACCATGTTCTTTACTGCCTTGTCTTCCCAGTAAGGAGTGGCTTTGTTTGTGGAAACTCACTGATCCTTCTGAGGAGCAGCATACAGGAGATTTGTGTTATTTTGACACTACTTTGTTTTTTTCTCAAGTGCTCTGAATATAAAGGTCTGACCCAAAATTAAGACTTGTGCGGCATTAGTTAGTGGCAAATCATGCAGTGCCTGATGGCAGCAACACTGGAACTGCAGTAAAATGCATCTGAGATATCTTCCACTCCACTCCTGAACTGAGCTGTCCCCACTACTTCCAGTAGTTTCTAAAACCAGTTCATGGACAATGGGACTCTGCCTGATGTGTGATGCAGAGATTCTTGTGTGTTGATTGATGGGTGGCAGAAAAGGCATTTGACACTTACACTGCTAATGTTTCAATCTTCTACTTTGCCATCACTAATCCATTTCAGTTAAGACTTTGGTCATCCAAGGGATCTGTTGAATGCAGGAGGACTTCAGTTTGTGGCTACTGAATTATAGCCCTATATAACATGGGCTAAAACAAAACCACTGAGTGGGACAGACTTCATTCTGGATGCAGTGGGATCTGAGTGCAGCCGTCATAAGAAAGACTTGGCTCAGTTTTGAAGTATTACTCCATAAATCATAGTTTACATGTGTTTTAAAGCAGCTGGTCATGCTCAGAGGCAAATATTTGCACTACCTTATCTATGTTTAGCAATCAGTTTATTTAGACAGAGTGTCTGATATGTTTATTATTTTTAAGTCTGCACCTGGATTTTCTGTTCATATATTATTTGCTATGACCTAGAATCTAATAATAAATTAAAAACTGATGTTATGCTTGATACATGTTTAGAACACAACATGCTTATGTAGGATGCTCTGAACATGAACAGCTGTTGAAAACTTTAGACTTTGTTTCTCAATACTTGAAATATTTGCTGTAGGTTTTTTTAATGTTTTGGTTTTTTTTTGTTTTGTTTTTGCTTTTTTGGTCAATAAAACTTTAACCCCATTGATGGCAAGAAGATAAAATAATGCACCAAGTTAACAGCATAGTGTTTATTAACTTGCTGCACTGAAAATTCTTACCAACAAAGGGATTAAATTGATCCATTTTGTTTGCCATCCCTTGGAGTGTAATTATATCACATTTTTAGGCTGCACATAACATTTCTGGGACAATATGGTATTTATTAAGTGGCAGCCAAAAATACCCAGGAAAAAATAAAAAAGTGTCCTTTAAAACCATTTGCTAGCAGCAACCAGAAACCATCAAAACTGATGCCTATGAGAATCTGCTATGCATTGAGTTTGCTAAAGTTATTTGATCTGTGTTTGTGTGTGTGTTTGGTGTGATGAATAGCTATTTAAAATTCTTTCATATGAGTTTTGTTAGTACAAAATGAACCCTGCCAGCCTTTTACCATTCACCTTAGTGTACTTTTTGAGTTATGTATACCATCAGGTTCCAGCCTGACCTCTGAAATTACCTTTTTTTTGGTGTTAACCTAGTGACTAGTTTATCTGCTAACATCATTGCTCTATTATACTTTCCCAAATAGATATTTTTTGAAGGAGTGAATACAAAGAAAAGTAAATTCTGTGCAATTTAGTACTAAATGTAAACTACATGTAATCAGCTCAGGTAGAAATTCTTGCTGCGAGCACTTCCTTATCCTTAGGAGTTGATATCTATTTTGCTGACCACTTCAATAGAGCTGTCTGAACCTTGGTATATTTATCCATGACATAAACCTCTTAGTGGTTAGAATTATTTTGCCTTACTTTGGCATGCAAATTAAATAATTAAATATTGTAGATTATTCATTAACTGTCTCAAAGTCTGAACATCAACATAATGTATGGCACAGAATAGTTTTCTCTGGCACAATGTGAAAGGTTCATTTGTTTTGCTGGTTTTACTGGGTAAGCTGCATAAAGACTTGTAGGGCACACCTACAGAATGTAGCAGAGCCATTAGTACCAGTCATTCAGATTCCCTGGTACAGTGGTACCTTGAGATACGAACAGCTTGGCATATGAATTTCTTGAGATACGAGTTGCGATTCGGACCAGTTTCCTGTTTGAGATACAAGCTGAAATTTGAGATACGAACTGTTTTGGCCGGAAAGGATTCATTTCATATGTATTATTTTAAAAAGGGATAATTGGTTTGAGATACGAACTGTCTTGAGTTACAATCTCTGTCACGGAACGAATTAAATTCGTATCTCAAGGTACCACTGTACTTTAATAATTTAGTCATGCATATGTACTGTAGATATCATTTTTGAAAATTCCATCAGCACCTGATTAATACGCTAGTACCCCCAAACACTATACAGTGTACTGCTAATGTGAAACTTAATTAAGATCCCAACTTCTATCAACTCTCTGAGGTACTTAGGGCGAAATTTATTAAACTTGGAAACGCTCTTTTCCAAGTTTATTAATCAGGCGAACACCCGAAAGTTTCACGCGGTAAGTATCACATTATCGATCATTTGTTTCGATCGATGTTTACCGAGAGAAACTTTTTCCATTGAATATATCCATGGAAAGGGAAGCCTACTTTACATTAGTGTAGTATAGCTAGCTTTCCATGGAAATATTCAATGGAAAAAGTTTCTCAGTAAGTATCGATCGAAACAAATTTCGTGATACTTACTGCGAGAAACTTCCGGGTGTTCGCCTGATTAAACTCGGAAAAGCCGAAATGGGCTTTCCCAAGCTTAATAAATTTCGCCCAAGCTTAGCGTGTAGGGTGCAAAAAGGGCACTAGGTGCTAAATATCAAGGATGATCACAACTGCTGCATTAACTTTGCTGGGAGCCATTATTGGAGAAAAGTAGGAAAGGTGTGCATTAACTTTTTTTCATCAAAAGACAGAATATCTAAACTCCAGTCAAAGCCATTCACATATTTATAAACAAGCCCATGTTCTCTGTTAGGTAGATACACAATATCCCAGCTTTAAAACATGACAGGATTGCTGTTAATCACAAAAAAGAAAGTATTGGTAACATGATTGCGTTGGTATATACACCACTCCTACCGTACTACAGCTCTGTGTAACCTAGTACCACTTTATATATAAGAATATAAATACAATATAAAAATGTGTGAAACATCTGTAGAAGGCTTCAGAGTAAATCATGCGAACTATACTGAAATGCCTAAGAACACTGTGAGTGAAGGGTTTTGATGCCAGCATTAAAGTGAAGCTATAACTCACCTTGTGTAACACTGCCTTTATGGCTCTCATTACCATTTTGATTACCATATCCATATAATGAACACAGAAGAAGATATCATTATAATATATTACTTGTGTTTAGGTCCTTACTATGCTTTTCCCCTCCCTAGTGCCTTTTTGCTGGGCAAAGATGCATTGATTAAAAACATTGCACTTTAGGGCTATACAGAATAAATTTTAAAGCTGTTGCCAGCTTGTTAACTGTGATCAATTAGCTGTTGTTTAAAGGGACAATAACACCAAAAAAATGAAAATACCCCTTATGTTTGCATTCTTACTATACATTTAACAATGTTGAAAGATTTGATGAAAAAGCGTTTTGGAGGAATTTTCACCAGTTTATGTAGAAAATTACTTTTCTATTTCATTATATTAAGACCCTCCAAGTGGAAAATCCAACCTAGAATAAAAGAGTCATTTGGGATAATTCCTTTAAATAATTGTGTATATTATAGGAAGAAGTTGACAGTGGGAAGTGAAACTACAAATACCAGTGTGGACAGTAGCAGAGACATTGCATAATAAATTGGTGTGTTTTTAAAAAAGGGTGATAGTGAATTTGCTAGTGTGGTTTCTGCCTCATCACATACCTCCATCTTCAGTCAGCCTAATGCAATGGAAAACATATGCTTTCTTAGCAATGTCAACAAGTTCTTGCATGTATTTGCATAACTCAACATTTTACACTATTAAAACTGTGTAAAATGAACAACCGCTCAGCAGCCAAAGGTAGATTGGACATCCCTTCTATTTTGTGTAGTTTAGGGGGCCAATCATTGGTCCTAGTTATCCAATCAGTGGAAATGTGCTGTATCTTTTGGGAAAGTTCCACTTTTGATTGGTCATTTTTTGCAGCTACACCTGACAAAATTCTTTATTTTGTGCTTTAGTGTGCAGGCTGGAATCTGCACTTTGATTCCTCAGAATCAGATGGTATTCTTTTTGACTGTGGTATCAGATGGGTGAACAGTGGCATTACAATAAAAAGAATACTGCATTTGCCTAGTAATATTTTCCATTGTGGGATGTAAAAATAAAAAAAAATTGACAAGTTAACAAAACAGGCAACTTCAATAACTCCATTTTAAAGTTATTGAAGTTGAATAATGGTTTTATGTTTATAGTTTAAATTGGTCCCATCGTCCAAGGGGGACCGTCTGTTCCAACCAGGGGGGTAATTCAGCATACTCCGAACTTACCCTCCGATGCTTCGTCTCTCTTCACAGACACTTATGCGCTCGCTGATATGCTGCGCGCAGACATCAGCGAACGCTTTAAAGGGATTCCAATCTCGCAAGGCAACTCGAGTTGAGCCTCGCCGAGACTGGAATCCCTTTTAAGCGTTCGCTGATGTCCACGCACAGCACATAACAGTGTCTGCGAACAGAGGCGAAGCATTGGAGGGTAAGTTCGGAGTAGGCTGAATTACCCCCCAAAACGCTAACAGGCAAGCTACCCCTGCAGCATCCAAAGATGCTCTCAGTTGGTCTTCAGCTAAATGCCCTGAAATTTCACCTTATTTACCGTGAAAAGGGGCCACCAGACCTGAATCTACACCAAGGACCCTCTAAACAGTAGTTGCGCTACTGAACGTTTTCATGCTTTTGTCACTTTCACTACAGTTTGCCTTCACTTTATGTCTGATTCTCACCACACTCTGTTACAGGACAACAGTTGCCCCTTATTCATAATAATCAGAATTTAAAACCTTTTAACTGGAGTATTTTCCCAGAAGCTAAAGACTTATTTGTATTTAATCAGGTGGAACTGTCCCTCAACAACCAGCATTTGTTTTAAAGCACGGATACCTGCCATTACTAGAAATTTAACTTTTGTAACCTGTATTCAATTTCTTTTTTCTTTTACAAATTGTAAACTAAATAATACAGTTGACATACTTTTGAAGTGCTTAGTTGAAATATCTGTTTTTTTTTACTTAATCCTAAAAGACTGCTGTGGAATGTCTGGAAGAATGATGGGAATGCCTATGTTTTTATTTTTAGTATATTGTGCTTTGTTTTTACTGTTGTTACTTGTGATTTATCTTTTATTTGCATACCTTAAAAGAAAGTAAGAAAATAAAATGGTTAAAATCCCACTTTTGTTATTTACAGCATGTTTATTATCTCTATAATAGATCATTTATGTATGTACTGTATGTATAATACATTATAGAAATGTATTTATGATACAAATATAACACACACATGGGAGACGTGCTTAACACAGTACAAGTGAAGTAAATTACAAGCATAATATCATGAAGATACATCACTCCAAGGGGGTAATTCAGGAAAGAACGAAGTTATCTTGCGATGCTTCTCATCAGTTTGCCGAGACAGGTACACGCTCCCTGCTCTACTGCACACGGAGATCAGCGAATGCTTTAAAGGTACTTCGGCTTGGCTAGGCAACTCGAGTGGTTGCGAGGTGAGCTGAAGTTCCTTTAAAGTGTTCGCTGATCTCTGCTTGATACCTGTCTCGGCGAACTGATGAGAAGCATCACAAGGTAACTTCGCTCTTTCCTGAATTACCCCCTAAGTGCCAGACGGTGACTGAAATAAGAGGACTGAGGTCCCTGCACCTTAGAAATTACAATCTATATGGGAGACCTGTCAGTGACTGTATACAAAATATTGTAATTTTAAATGTTAAGTGTGCTAACAAATATCACAAAGATATGTATTGTGTGGTTAGTAATGATGCTGTGGATTCTAGAAGCTTTATTTACTGCTATTTATATTTTCATAAAACATATTTTAAAGGACCATTAACACAAAATAAAATTCCCATTTGAATTTGCTTGGCAGTTACTAAAAAAAAACATCACTTTTATGTTGAAATTGCATTTACAAGCACAGTCACGAAAAAAATTTATAAGATCAATGATTACATAAACTGCAACACAACCAATGTAGTTTATCTAATCACTTGTAAACGTTGTGACATCCAGTATGTTGGCCGTACTACAAGGCCATTGAAAGCAAGAGTAAGAGAACACATTAGTTCTATTTCAGCAAAAACCTCTGGTGAACATAATAAAAGAAAACAGACCAATGTAGCTGTGCATTTTAATACTGATTGTAAACTGCAACATTTCACAGTACAAGGAATTGAACGAACTTATGTTACAAGTAAGAGAGGGGACACGTTGAAAACACTTAATAAGAAAGAGGCATACTGGATATTTTATCTCTCGACAAGGCAACCATTGGGTTTGAATCATGCGTGGGATCTTTTATACTTCACAGATCCCTAAACATGATCTTTAGTTAATATGACACTGTGTTTTATATTCCACTTTTTACACACTAAGGTATTTTTGATAGGACTTATTGTTCAAATATTGAGTTTGATTTTGTATTTTGATTAATTCTTCACATTTAAACATGATTATGTAAGTTTAATCAATGATAGTTTATATTCACAAGTACACATACAATTTTTAATATTTTTTAATACAATTTTTGAATTTCACATTTTTTATTTTTATTTATTATTTTTTCATTCATTTTTCACTATTTTTTACCCTTTAGTTTTAAATTGTGAAAAAAATTTTTAACTACTTAATATAATTGAGGTTAAAAAGTTTTTTTACCACGTTTTATTCAGCACTTTAATTAATTAAACACATTCAATTTAATTTATTTAAAATGGAACAAAAAGAATTATAACAGAGAGAATATTCTTCAAATCCTTTATTCTATAGATCGATTCAAATGGCATTTGTGAGCAATAAGTTTTGCTATTTAAGAATTTAAGTTTGCCTTTAATCTTAACCCTCCTTACGATTTAGGTTACAAAACCTAACAAAAAATATATATATTCTTTTTAAGAAGTATGACATTCAGTTGCAGCCATGAAGAAACAACCACAATGTTAGGATTTAATCGGTTATTCATTAATTGATATATTTAAGAATATTTAACGTTTTTTGTTAATACATACAACTTTATTATTAATGATTATATAAAAAGGAAATGGAATCCTTTGTGAATTGGCTGGTTGCCCATAATGTGCATGCAAGCGCCCATAGAGCTATAC
>WMED01013575.1:0-14358 GCA_019650415.1 Pipa parva | reverse complement strand
TTCTCAAGTCTCAGACAAATACTCTTGAGTAAAACCCAACTTATAATGAAAGATACTGCGTATGGTCGCATCAAGCGACAAGTGATTAAACGAACTACAAAAGAGCATTGCTTGAGAGTTGATAAAGGGAGGACAGACCTCTTGAAAGCTTGTCTAACTAAACTGAGTGTTAGTCCAATAAAAAAGGTATCGCCAAGTATTGCAATACTCATTTTTTAAAAATAATTATATATAAATATAAAATTAAATGCAAAAATTTTTATTTTATGCACATTCATTTAGGGTGAGAGTGAGCTTTTTTACTTTTATACACATATAAACTTATTTCAGAAACTGTGTTCTTTTAATTTTAAGGAAATGCAATCAGATACTTTTGGGGATGCATGTTTTATAATTCCAGTGGTTTAAAGGCTGCTCTGTAGCTGCATTTAATAGATTATTGGATTCTATTAAAACACTGACAATATTTGTAATGGGGGGTGTTTTCATTCCATGTTTTTCTTACATTTTTTTCCCCTCATGGCACTGAATAAAAACGAATCAGATTTAATTTTTAACGTTTAAGCGTTTCCTACAGGAAACAAACATAAGTGGGTTCCCCTGCAAATTGACATGAAGTCTGAAGGACCCAGAGAGAAAAATGCTTCAAGGAATAATCGCCAGAATGAGCAGCAGCGACATCCTTTGAATCGTAGTGATCCCAAGGGTAGGCTTACTTAATGATTTAATAAAGCAGACGCTTAGTAGATGTATTTGTGTGCTTGTAGAATTCATAGGAATGTAAGAGTTTGATGGATGTTTGTGCCCATACTTAACTATATTATTCATATAAGGGTGAAGCAAATTTGACAACCACAGCAGAGATTTGAATTGACAAAAAGCATTTGGGTAACCTTAAAACCTCTTAGTGGTTTGTGGTTTGGTCCAGTTAACCTTTTAGTGAAGAATGCTTACCCTGAATAAATGACTCTCCATGTTTTGTCGGACAATGCCAATGAATTAAGGGGAAAACAAAAATATACTATTGAAGATGATGACATTGGGGACATAATAGCATAATGGGGATAGCCACATCAAACTTCTGCAAAATAATCCTTTCACTGTTTTGCTCAAGTTTACTGGAGATGAGAATAATCGGTCACTGTTCTATTTTCACAGGTCACTTCTCCTTCTTTATGTATTAGTTGTTAGGATTTCAGTACATTTTGTTGACATGCAGTTACAACTTCAACACTTCACTTTATGGTAGAACTCATTATTGTGTCTTGTTTGTATTGTACTCATAGTAAATGCTATGGTAAAAAAATCAAGTTAATAAGCCTTGGCTAGGCTTATTCCCGCAAATACAAGATCACTCTCTTGTAGTTTACAATTAAATACTCTGAGAGTAAATACCAGTAGGTGCTTTAAAATAAAAAATGATACCATTAAGAGTCTATATACTTTTCCCTATGCAAATACAACTAAAGCCTCTTAATACCTTCTCAACTTCTCAAACAGTGCCCCCCAGTGTCCAGTGTTCATTTTGCAATACAAAATAGAAGAATATACGCGTGCTGTTTTTTTAAGGAAATGTTGCTTGTTTTTTTTTTGTTTGTTTTTTTTTGCATATTTTATTCTGCTGATATATTCTGCAGCACTTTTCAGAGTTTATACTTTCTCCTCAATCCCTGCCTCTATTTAGTTTACAATCTACTTTTTCCCTATGCTGTCACACACAAACATTGCTTTAATTTAATCATTTGATTAATGATCTGCTGTACACTAGAATTGTAATGCTTGTATATCAGTTTTGGGTAGATTTACTTTCTGACTTTTATTCTGCAATGAGAGTTGCGAGTTCCTCTGCCATTGGATAGTCCTTTAAAATATTTCCATGTCTACTCGACAGCAAACTATCTTGATAACAAGCCTGAACGAGACTGGCCAGATTACGATGACACTTCCAGTGTTAAAAGTGAGGGAGCAGTCCGTGGTGGATTCAGGGGCCGAGGACGTGGCCGAGGGCGAGGAAGAGGGCGAGGACGAGGAGGCACCCGCTGTGAGTAAAAATTTAACACATTGATGACCGATATATTCTTGAGTCTGCAGACACAGAAATTGATTTTGGTTGCTTCTCCTCACCCAGTCTTTTGGAAAATGTAAACATGGGATTGTCTCTTAACCTGTGATTTTACTTATTGGCCACAATTCTTTTTTAAGAATGCGACACTATGTTAACTTATGGACCTTTTTTTTTTTCTTCTTCTTTTTCTTCAAATGTTATTGTATTTCTGATATTACAATAACAAATGATTTGCCAGCTAATACACTAATTACACTTTTTTTAATGTGACGTTCCACAGCTCATTTTGACTATCAGTATGGATACAGGAAGTTTGATGGTACTGATGGACCACGGGGGCCAAAATATCCTAGCAATATAACTTACTACTACGACAACATGAGTAGTTCAGAGCTATACAGCGTGGACCAGGAGCTTTTGAAAGACTATATCAAGCGGCAAATGTGAGTTACTTTCCTTTGTGTTTCTGGGATGTAAATGGGGAATAATATTTAATGCCACACAGCATAATATAATGATAACACATGGACATTAAGTTAGAATTTCTTTATCCTTATTGCCTTTTTTTAGAGAATATTACTTTAGCATTGACAACCTGCAGAGGGACATCTTCCTCCGTCGAAAGATGGATTCTGAGGGTTTTCTACCCATTGCTTTGATTGCTAGTTTCCATAGAGTACAAGCCCTAACTACGGACATTGGATTAATAGTGAAGGTAAACAATGAAAAGCAAGTTTGCATGAAGCAGTTCAGAAAAGTTAATTCTAGAAATCTGTTTTTTGTTTTTTTATTTCCAAGTCATGCCCTTACTTGGAATAGTGATTGAGTTTATCAAGACTTTGTAGATGGGAAAAGTTGGCCATAGGCTATTTGTTTAGACAGGTCCTTGCTTGTATTTTATAGTACGATACATATGTTTCTTCCCCTGTTTGTGAAATATGTTGAGTTGCAGCCTACAAGAAGCAAACCATTATCAAGTTTTAAGGTGGCCTGTTACATTCTGTGTCTTCTAGGCGCTAAAGGACAGCAAAGTGGTTGAGATAATTGATGAAAAGATTCGCAGGAAAGAACAGCCAAATATTTGGCCACTCCCAGGACCATCCCTTTCGGATGCCTCTCAGACAGACTTTTCTCAGTTAATAAACTGTCCCGAGTTTGTCCCAAGGCAAGGATTCCAGAAAGAAACTGGTGAGTGTGTTTCCTGTATTAATGTGTTTAGTAGAACATTTTTTTTTGCAGAGATTAGATTGTATGTATATATAATTTTATTTAGAAAGCTCCACAATTTACACAGTGCTGTGCAGTTCAGCAATTCAAATATAATACAGACATGGGAAAAGTGCATTGTACAATACAAGTATAATATCTCAAGGATACAACACTTTTTAAGTGCCAGGTTTTGGTTGACACAAGAGGTTGGAGGTTCCTGCCCTGTAGAGCTTACAGTCTAAATTGGGGGGGAGGACTTACATACACAAATAGAAGGGTAATAAGAGCTGTAACAATGTGCTGAAACACTGGTCATTAAATACAAATACTAAGCATGAATAAATAATTAAAAGATAAAATATATACATAAAAATCAGTGATAAATATCAATACTAGTGCTCCAAAAGGTAGGACTTCAGTTTGGTTTTACAGGTTTAGAGGGAAGGTTCCTGGCAAAGATTAAATATTTATTATGCTCCTAGACACAGTACTCTTATAATATAAGTACGTTAAAGTGCTTGTGACATCAGAGCAGCCCGCACCACTTATAATACTATGCTGTCAATAATGTAAAATGGACTCTGTCATTGTTTTACTTTGATGGGTTAGGCTATTAGTGATTTATATGGCATGAGACTGCTCTGCATTTAGTAGCTCTTTAAACATAGTGTAACAAAGTATAAATACTGTACATATTTGACATAATATGCTTCATTCTAAGTCAGTTGTATTAAAAATACTCCTTGTGATTTAACATTTAATTTTTCTATTTTTTTATCTGCATGAAGAATCTGCTCCAGGCAGCCCTAGAACTACAAGTCCAACTCTAGCCACAAAATCTGATGAAGTCAGCAACCTGAAGACCATGCCAAAGGGTCTTTCAGCCAGCTTGCCTGACCTGGACTCAGAAGCCTGGATAGAAGTCAAGAAAAGGCCACGCCCCTCCCCTGCAAGAACAAAGGTAACATTTGCTGTACACAGTGATATAAGCTGTAAAGAAAAGTATTTTTCTGCCCTTTATTTTACTTTCATAGCTTAAAGGCAAACTTTGTTTATACTGTGCACTTTTTATTTAAGTCCACCTACTAGGGTAGACAAGGTTTGCCAATCGTAGATACTTTAAAGTGATGTGGCTAAATCAAAAGTGTAAATTTAGAATTAACCATATTTTAATACAACTTTTTTATAAACGTATTTTCCTGTGTCAGGCCTTGGTTTTATTTTTAGTATGTACAGTATGTTTGCTTGGGTATTCAAAAGACACAGCCATAACCACTGAAGTTAAGAAGGTTTAGTTGAAGGAATAAAATTACAAACTACTTGAAATTGCCCTTTCCTTCCCTTAAAAAAAAAAGATAACCTTTTACTTGCTCAATCTTTCTGATAATTTAAGATAACAGTTGACTTGCTTTTTCTTTCTGATAATTTCAACCTGCATTTCAGATAGTAACAAAATATTTTTTGATTGAACCCAGAAACCAGATGAAGGGAAGTCCCCACAACAGGCTGTGCCCTCTCTGGTAACTCCTCAGAAGCCTTCAAAAGAGCAAGATGAACCAGAGGAACTGGACTTCATGTTTGACGAAGAAATGGAGCAAATGGACGGCCGAAAAAATACTTTCACTGACTGGTCAGATGAGGACTCTGACTATGAGATTGACGACCGGGATGTGAACAAGATTCTAATTGTCACACAGACACCTCCCTCCCTACGCAAGCATCCAGGTGGAGACCGCACTGGTAACCACATATCTCGCGCAAAGATGAGTTCTGAGTGGGCCAAAGTAATCAACGATGGTCTCTACTATTATGAACAAGACCTTTGGACAGAACAGTTTGAACCAGAATATTCTCAGATCAAGGTGCGTAAAGAGGTCACACAAAGGGGCTTATTCACTAAAGTCCGGTTTGTTGCGTATAGGTGGGAATTCGCCAGATAAAGACAGTCGTTATAGGCTGCTACTGTTGCAGTCATGTCTTTATAATGAGAATATTGTCACAGTTGCGACTTTATTATGGGAAAATTGTCGTGACTTTACAGTGGGGAAATTGTAGTGGATTTGCTATGGGAAACCACTGTTTGCTAATTCAACAGTCGAATTCACACCTTAGTGAATAACCCCCTAATGTCTTTTCCTTGGATTTCTTCTTTTAGGCTCTGCAAGACATTTGTGCTTTTTCAGAAGAGAAAGCTTTAGGTTACTTGTTTTATTTTTCAGAGAATTTTACCTCGTTTGCGTTTTTTGCCCATAACAACAAAAAGGAAAGTATTAGATTTTGTGTATATAGTGTATCATATACATTTCATGATTTGACACATGATTCTTTTTCATGTGAATGGTCCTTGAATGTTCCATTGAAAACATTGGTGCTCTTTTTTGAGTTAAAATGTTGGTGTTTCTCCTCCTTTAATGTCGTGATGGTGTTTAGCTGAAAGCACTGAGTAATCAATTGGTAACGATATAATGTCCTTATGTTAGAAATGCACAGATAAAAATGGCATCGGCTAGTTTTTAGGTGCGTGGATCATGAACATTGGAGAATTGGATATGAATTGTTAGGGTGACATTTATTAAAGTTGAAAAGGTTGTGTCCCACCTTTCCACTGAAAAATTCAATAAAAAAAGAAAATGATTAAAAATTCACAATTGAATTTTTGAAATCCTGATATTGGAAATTCAATATTGCAAATCAAAATTTTCCAGAGAAATTATTGATATTATGGAGTTTCCATAGAAATATTCAGATTCTTGTGAAATTAGCCACCTTTTGTTTTTGTTGGATTAGTTGGCAGAGGTTACTGGCCCTGAATTGGCATCCCTTTGAAGTGTAGATGTGTTTATTGTGGCACGGAAGCCCTTCTCTCACACTGTTTTGTTAAATGTGTGTGTTGGTGAAACTGACACTTGCAAACAGAAGCTGTTATTTTCCGTTCATGCTACAATATGGGGAGGTTTCTGATATTCTGGTCTGTCTCTTGTTCTCCATTGAGGAGAAGCTAATCCATATTTTTTTCAGCAATTCGGTTTTTCCTTTTTTTGTTGCATTAGCCACTCATACAATCAACACTGTAGCTTAATTAAATGACTATGCTGGTCATTTTGCTTTGGGAAGTCCATGTGGTTGTTGCGATATATAATCTTTACTTTAGAGATGGTGGATTTCTTTGTGCATTACGTTTATTGCTACAGATAATCTAGAGAAAGCTTTTATTTGGTAGTATCCATTTTTAGTATGTATTGAAGTCATTGTAATATACTGCTTGGCCGGCTTTATTCGTAAAGCCAGTGACCTGCAGTTTCTTTGTGGTGTGTATTTCCTACTATTGCCCATTATATACTGCTAGTCATTGCCGGTGTACTAGACTTTACCACCTGGATACTGACTATTCTCATACATAAACTGGAAGTTGATCAGCTGATTTTCACAAGCCTGCTCCATCTTTGTCCACCCAGCAGGTTCTGGGCCCTGCTTTCTACTTTTTGTTATTCAGCCTTGTGTTTTCCCCTCAGTGCAATTTTCTGAGTTATTTTAGAGGAAAGTAACCTGTTGAGCACGAGGTGTGTTCCCTGAGAGTGCAGGGTGTCTGACCTTTCTTTATTGGATTGTGTTTTACAATGCTGGGGAGATGGAAAATCTGTTTTCAACAAGACTCACTGATTATACTTTGTCATTTTTACAAAGTTTGATGATTGGATGCCAGTGTCCCATTAGGATTGAGGGGTTGTGTGTGCTGCCATGCTTGTTTCAGTCAAGGTAAGGAACAATACTGAGAAAGTGAATTAGCTGCAGTTCCCCTCCTCTGAAACCTATTACGATAGTAATTTAGAATAGCATGAGAGCCTTATATTTACTTTATAGCTGCTGTGTCTGTTGTTACTCTCCATTTGTGTGGATAAAATAAAATCTTTTCCGTGGGGTTCTTTGACATGTTGTGCTTTGTTAGAGATTTTTAATCTTTAGACTAGGTTCACACTACCAGCGCATCCCCTACGCTACTGTGAAAAAAAGTACGGCTCCGTGAAAGCCTATGTACTTACCTAGTTCCAGACACACTAGCGTATGACACACATTAGTCACGTCCGGAACGCTGGGTGTCGCATTTTGGCCGGCTTATGATACGCCGCGCACAAAATGTGGCCAGATAGGAAGAGCCTTGAATGCTGAGGGAGTGTTCACCCTGTCGCTGGTAAGCTTAATACGCTAGTGCGAACCTAGCCTTAAACCATGGTCACAACACACTGTTTGCAGTTGCAGTAAAAGTGCTATGTAGGAATAACGGACATGGAAATCTAATAGTACTTTTTCCACTTATTCTTGATTTTTTTTGTGCATGAAAAGTGATCTTTGAATTGAAATTCCAGTTTTGGGCCTAGTTACTCTTTGGTTGCAGCCATCTTTTTTTCATTTCTGTAAGCAACACCCCCACTCTATGCCATTTCTTACTGCAGAATTTTAAATAGTTTATATTCATATTTGTGCCCTAGAAACCTCTGTTTATTAAAGAGAGAGATCACTGCAAAACAATAGAAAAGCCAGGAATGCAGATTTAGAGCTGCCATTTTTACAGTTACTGCATAGGGATAACTGCTATGGCAATTCAGCTGTTCATTTTCTTTCCTGCTGTTAGTGGACCTTTAATAAAAATGCCAAAATCCCTATTCACTTCTTGCTACTTTTGCAAGTTGCTGAGATATTGGGCTTAGCTGCACCTGCTATTTGGGCCATACTTCAAGTTAAGGGTCATAATCGCAGTAACCCTGCGCCACACTACATCTATACAGAATTCCCTTTAAATAAGAAATTAGGAATGCAGTTACTTACATGGTCTGCTGCAGTGTCCCTTGTTGCTTCTGTATAGCTGCTCTGCCATCTGTTTAGTCTACTGTTCTTGGCATTTGAAAATGCCACCTGGCAGGCCATAGCATATTGCTTAGGAAAAACAGCCTGTATGCTGGCAGAGTTAATATGTCATTAATTTTTCTGTCTTGAAGCATTTCAGCTGCTTGAATGTGTATGGCCGGGAAGTAAACGTTGGAGACACAGAAGCTGATTAGCCTGTGCACAACTGTGTTTTTTACATCATTTATTGTCAGTGTTTGCATGGCTTTTCTTCCCATATCATTTCTTTACCCTGTGGATTCTTGTTTGAAGCCTGAAATGTGTTTAGTGTCTTGATCATATAAAAAGATGTTCCTTTTCATTTAATAATATAGTCACACAATGTGTTCTAAGCAAAGTATGTTTCTTTCTGCTTCAGAAGTAGAATTTTGTTAATTAATGTGCTGTTACATCAGTAGTTAATGTCACAGTATGTTTTCTTTTGGTGATTTTAAAGAACTAGTAACGCCTTATTCCACCTGAATTATTCAAATTTTTGTGTTCGTTTTGGCTTCTTTACTGTCTGCTTTTCAATCTGAATCTGCAAATGTCAGTGTTGCTTAGTTAATTCATCGATTTTGACAGGTTATTCTGACACCTAATTCATTTCTGAAAAAGTAATCTGTACATTTAAAATTTTCCTTCTTATTTTTCTTTTTAGCAAGAAGTTGAGAACTTTAAAAAAGTGAACATGATTAGCCGTGAGCAGTTTGACACTTTAACCCCTGAACCCCCGGTGGATCCAAACCAGGAGGTTCCACCAGGGCCCCCAAGATTTCAACAAGGTAACGGCTGGACTAAGCAATCAGTTTTTTGTTTTGTTTTGTTTTTTTATCTGTGAAAAATGTTTAGTGGAGTACTAAGAGTACTGTAGTATATTGATGTCTGCTGGGTGGTAGAGTTAAACAGCTGCAAGTTTTGAAGCCAAGTACATAAGTCTGTGTATTTAGAAGGAAAGTGTGACATTATTTTAATTAAATGTAATCATGATGTTAAAAAATGCTATACCCTATATACATTTATATATATTGTACACCTGGTCGACCTTTACAAAAATTCTACTTAATCTGAGAACATTCAACTATGTCGGAGATATTTTTTATACAGTAGCTCAACACATTTGGTAAAGGGCAACCTGCCCGAAATGTGTAATGCATAAGCAGAATAAAATTGTGTAACCCCACTACAGTTTTCTCACTAGAACCATTTACTCTTACTTTACTTGTGAAGCTATATTTTACGGGGTGACAGGACATGTTGGAAGCAGGTGATATATGCCAGTCTGTTCAAGGTTACTCCATTCTCATTTTGAGATGCAAGCTACACCCAGCAGCATTTTACAGATTCGCACAGAAACAAATCAGTCTTAATTACAGACTGGCAGAAATGATGATGTGCTGATTGGAGGTAGCTCAGCGGCAGCTTAGCTCTCAGAGCTTTGACATTTTGCCATGACAATTACCCCTATCATATTATAGAAAAGCATTCACCTGCAGCAAAGCCTTTAAAGGCCAAATCCTTTGAGGTGCTGGTCTTAAATATATCCATTTCTAGTTGGCACCTTACAAATTTAGAACTACTGACACGAACCTTTCTTTACCTGCCTTCTACGCACAGTCTTGTCTTCTCTGCTTTTTTAATGCCTAATAACCACTGTGATTACCCATCCCCTTGTACCTTTTTGGAAGGTTCTTTATATGCTTACTTTGTATTATGCTTTTTAACCTCTAAAGTTTAGTCTTTCAGGACCTCTCATTCATTTTTCCTACATCACTTTTAAAATCTGTTTAGCTTCTTTTTAATCCTCTTACCCCCCAGCTTCAATTCATTGTTTGCCTTCCAGTTACCTCTATCTTTTCTGGTTTATTTCTGCACTGACTATATTGCAGCTTTCTGAAAGATGATTTTGAATTATTACAATTTTACATCAGCACACTTAACAGATGAACATTATCTAAAGCAAGGGCGGGCAATTATTTTTGCCATTGGGCCGCGTGAATGGTCCGGATGGCTTCAGAGGCCCTGGGGGGAGGGGGCAGCTGATGCCTACAGCGGTTGGCCATGCCCCCTATTTTTACATTTGATCTTAGGAGGACCGGATGTGGCCCGCGGGCCATAGTTTGCCCAGGTCTGATCTAAAGTGTAACTTTTGTCAAGCCTATAATCCTTTTCAATTGCTTTTATTGCAGTTCCCACGGATGCTTTGGCTAACAAATTGTTTGGAGCACCAGAACCTTCAACTATTGCCCGATCCCTACCGACCACCGTTCCTGAATCTCCAAACTACCGTAATGCTCGTACCCCGCGTACACCACGCACGCCGAGGTTGAAAGATCCAACCCTTACGCCAAGGTTTTACCCAGTGGTGAAAGAGGGACGGACGATAGACGCTAAGGTAATGCAAATTAAGAAGAAAAACTAAACCATTAAAAACAAACACAGAAAACTTTTTTTTTAATATCCTACACCATCAGTAATTTCTAATTTTCACTTTCCTTTCACAATAATGCAAAATCATTGCTTTGCAGTCATGACTTTAATGTCAAATAGTTTTATCCTCTATTACTTTAACTGATTGTAACTGAAGGCAAACACATTTAGGGGGTTATACTCTAAAGTCAAATTCGATTGTCAAATTCTCAAACAGCAGATTCCCATAGCAAATCCGTGACTGCGACAATATTTCCATAGTAAAGCCGTGACTGTGACTGGAGCAGTCTATTGCGACTGTCTTTAGCTAGTGAATTCACACCTTCACTAAACAATTTGAACTTTAGAGAATAAACCCCCTTAGTTTTGTTGAGATGTTCTTATAAAGCATTTGTCTTACACAGGGATTTCAATGCATATCTAACAGAACAAATGTTACTAATGACATCCAGTGATCCCCCTCTCCCATAAGTATTTTGAGCTATGCTTTACTAATTGTGGCCTTTGCTTTCGGTGTTGATGTGCCTCTTTTGACCCAGTTTTAATTGGAGCATTTTATCTGTAAATATGGTGCAAGAATTGCAGAGGCAGGAATAACTCAGACTAGCGCAGCTATAAAACTTGCATCTTTTAAAGAAACTGTGAAGCCAAAAACCACAGTTGGGGTTGGAGCAGTACATATTTGACACAAATTCAACCTACTCTGTGTGGGTCTGTCAGTCCTTTAGAACTGACCAAGCATTCAGATCTTGTTTGTTAAACGGCAGCATCAATCAATAAAGGAACTTTTCAGCCTGTCTTTGCCCTGAACCTACAAATATGTTGGAGGCACAATTAAATATATATGTTTTTAGTACTCTGGAACCATCTGACATGTGTGAAGTGGCACAACATAAGTGAGCTTTGATTGGCTTTGGACCTCCTATATCTAAATGAAGAGGGAAGAGGTTTTAAAAAATGTCTGTGTTTTTTTTTTTGTTTTTTTTTTTAAACATTTCCCAGACCCCACGTAAAAGGAAGACGAGACACAGTTCTAACCCACCAATGGAATGCCACGTGGGGTGGGTGATGGACTCCAGGGAACACAGACCTCGTACAGCATCAGTCAGGTAAAGCCATTGTATTGTATAGCCATAAAGCCTAGAAGAGCAGTTTTTTAAAGGACAAGTAACACCAGAAAAAGGAAATTGCAATTTGGACTGGCATTACTGTTATTCCTATATCTCAGAAATACTTAGGAAATATAGACCACATTCCAACATGCTCTTGCAGGTTTAAGAACAGTGACTGGTATCCCTAGTGGCCAATTAAAGCTGCATTCTGACCTGTGGGTAATTTTAATTGGCTTGGGTTCATATCACTCATTGGTCTTTCCACTGCCAATGCAGAAACTGCAAGAGCCTTAGGCGTCTTATGTATTTCTGTTAAGTGTTTCTAAAGAAATAATTGGGGGGAAAAAAGACCTGGATGTACTTGTAAAGAAGCTTGGTAAGGCTATAGCTAGCTAAATTTCCTTTCAAGAGTGGATGCTGGAGAAGCCTTTAAAATAGTTTGAGCCTAGCTTTATCCCATTTTATCTATTGCACAGAAATGTCTGCTTTGCAGGAGGTCTCAGATTTATTTTTGCTAATTCTTTTGCCCATGAGCTTCTCAGTCTAGTTCTGATCAATGGATAATACTCATCATTTTCCTGCATTCTTTTAAATAGATTTGGTCCCTTGATTAGCACCCAAGTTTACTCTGTCAATCAGTATCTTTACAGTAGTAAAACATAATAATTCAGCAGCTGAATGAATGGTGTTAGAGACTGGCTGTATTTAGGTGTTCATCTGTATAATTTTTCTTTAAGCTCCAATGCCAGCCCTTCAGAAGGAGCCCCATCATTGAGCAATTATGGATGCACCCCACAATCTCTGCCAAAGTTCCAGCATCCTTCCCATGAATTGCTGAAGGAGAATGGATTTACACAACATGTTTACCACAAGTACCGCCGACGTTGCCTTAATGGTGAGTCATGAAGGGTGTTTTTTCTTTCTTGGGGACAACGTGTCTTTTACCACATACTGTATGGAATTCCCTTGTTCATTTTTTCCCCCCCAGAGAGAAAACGGCTGGGCATCGGCCAATCTCAGGAAATGAACACACTCTTCCGTTTTTGGTCCTTCTTTCTCAGAGATCATTTTAATAAAAAAATGTATGAGGAGTTCCGCCAACTGTCTGTGGAAGATGGGAAAGAAGGATACAGGTCAGTAGTAAAGTGTACAAAAACTAGGCAAAGATAATGGTTAAAATAAAGCCGTTATCTACTGTGAAGAATTTCATTGCTCTCTAGCTGCAACTGTCACAGTACGTATCAAAACATCCTGCCTATGTAAACAGTTAAAAGGACACTTCTTCAGTGCTTGGTGATTTTAGGGCACCCTTACCCCCTATGTATTCACACAGACTGTAACACACATGCAGTTTTATTTAAAGCAGAGTTTTCTCTGAGTGCAACCTGTAAAAACATTCAATAAAACTTCACATTTGTTAGTCTAGATCATTGTTTCCCAAAGTTGATTTTTTTGTGGCCCAGTTATTTTAGTGCTTATCCTTTGTGACCCGGCACAAAGGATAAGTGCAAAAATAACCGGGTCACAAGAGCGCCGCTCATGAATATTCATGAACGGTGCCGTGTGCATGCGCGAAGTCCCTTACCTTCGTGCACGGCACCGCTCATGAATATTCATGAGCTGGCTTCTTCATGATGCTACACGCATTGTACGCCCTAGTTTTAAGGTGTACAATGCATGTAGCATCATGAAGAAGCCGGCTCATGAATATTCATGAGCGGTGCCGTGCGCTAAGTCCCTTACCTTCGCGCACAGCACCGCTCATGAATATTCATGAGCGGCGCTTGTGACCCAGCATTTCATTTTGGTGGTCCGGTACCAGGTCGCGACCCGGCATTGGGGAAACACTGGTCTAGATAATTCTGCATTTATTTATTTTTTTATAGTTTGAAAAGATTCTGCATAAACTGTATTATAATGAAACAATATATGCCTGGCGATTGCTCCCCTGCTGACTTGTATGTTTGCATTTCTGTGTTAAACAGGCAACGGTTATATTGCCATTTGGGTTGACCTGGTATTAATGAATTCCCCCTTTTATCCTAGGTACGGGTTAGAGTGCCTATTCAGATATTACAGCTACGGGTTAGAAAAGAAGTTCCGAGTGGACATATTCCAAGACTTCCAGGAAGAGACTAGAAGGGACTATGAAAGTGGTGAGTTTTAGTCATGTGCGATACATTTTTGGAGTGTTACAAGGAAGCGAAACAGATGCAGCGAGATCGGCATTGTACAAATGCATTTTGTTTTGCATATACTTTATAATAAACATAGCATTGCAAAGTTTTGTTTATAAAAAAGAAAAAAGTTTTTTTTTTTTTTTTTTGTTGTTTTTTAAATAAAATACCATCATGTCTGTCACATTGCAGGTCAGTTGTATGGACTGGAGAAGTTTTGGGCCTTTTTAAAATATTCCAAAGCCAAAAACCTTGATATAGACCCCAAGTTGCAGGAATATCTGGGCAAATTCCGCAAACTGGAGGATTTCAGGGTTGACGTAAGTATAATCTGATGAGATAATCCTGACTGTATCTTTTCATGCAAAGTTTCTAAAATGTTTATGGCGTCCCACAAAAGAAGCTTTTGTAGAACTGTACAGCCTTTGCGGGACAAATTACATTCTCTCTCAAAAGGACACTAAACCTGTTTGTTTTGTATTTA
>WMED01013574.1:0-14359 GCA_019650415.1 Pipa parva | reverse complement strand
TCCCCTTCTTCTCAGGTGGGGAATGATAGAAAAAGTTTGAGAACCACTGCATTAACCTAACTATGTCACTATATGACTCTTTTAAAAAATGAATGTATTTCTTGCTTTTTTCTCACTTGCACGCCTCTCTTTTATTTCTCTGAGATTTCCTTTAAAATGTTTAACCCTACTATTCGTGTTCTGACCTTTTCGTTACTTTCTTTACCAGCTGCAGTTTATTAGTAGTTAAATTGCATAATTTTATAGCAATTTAAATGCTCAGCAATTTTTAATGTCCTCACTGTATTGTTGTCCTGTTAAAATCAATAGTAACATAGTTTATATAAAGCTGAAAAAAAAGACACAAGTCCATCCAGTTCAGCTTATTATCCTGCAATGTTGATCCAGAGAAAGGCAAAAAACCCATGGGGCAAGAGACAATTATCCTCATATTAGGGAAAAAAAATCCTTACCAACTCCAAATATGGCAATCAGAATAATTCCCTGGATCAAGATCCTACTCCCAACTATCTAATACCCATAACTTGTAATTTTCTTGCACTGAAGGAAAACATCCAAACCAGTTTTGATATCATCAATGAAATCAACCATGACAACATCTTTAGGCAGAGAGTTCCAAAACCTCACTACTCTTACAGTAAACAAAAAACCTTTCTATGTTGGTGCAGAAACTTTCTTTTCTCTAAATGTAAAGGATGCCCCCTTGTTATACTTACAGTTCTTGGTATAAATAGATTGTGGGAGAGATCTCTGCACTGACCCCTAATATATTAATACATGGTTATTAGGTCACACCTTATCTTCTTATCTTCTAAACAATAGCAATTTTGATAATCTTTATCAGAACTCTAGATTGCCCATTCCTTTTATTACTTTAGTATCTGCCTTTGAACCCACTCAAGCTCAACTACATCTTTCTTGTGCACTGGTGCCCAAAACTACACACAATGGAGAAAAATGTTAATAGATTTGAGAAATCAGGGGCAGGTCTGACACATGCTATAAGCAGGAATCCATTGATTGCTTTTAACTTGCATTTATTTTACAGAGATTCAAGTCCTGCTAATAGCATAAGCAGAGTGTTCCTGAATTTTCAGCTGATATCGTAACCTTATGCAATTGTTATTACTGAGGAAGGAAAACTGGTGAACCAGCAATATGGAATTATCCCATTTATTGCAAATGTAAAAAAAAAAACCAAAACAACATTTCAGGAGAAACCCTTGAGTTGTTGAGTGGTTGGTGATTAATGTTGAACGCTGCATATAAGGCATATGCTGGAAGCTGATACTATCCTGCCAATGTGGAGGAATCTTGTGGAGATGCCTAGGAAACAGTATGGGTGTGGAGCCAACAATAGGGTCATGGGTGTCTAAGGCTTTTCTTTGCGCACTGCTGGAGACTTTTAAAGGTTAGCCAGTCTGGTCCAGTTCCAAAGAAAGCCACTCTAACACATTGCTAAAAAAAAAAGTGAATCCAAACTGTAACAGAAAGAACATCATAGTTAGCTGTCTATTGATCTTTACAGCAATCAGAAATGCCATCATAGGCATGTGAGCGTTAGAACTGGACTATGGAGCAATGGAAGAAAGTGACCTAATCTGAAGAATCATGTTTCCTTTTATCCTATGTGGATGGCCAGGTGTTTGCGTGAATGATGAAATGATGACATTTTATCAAGATGTACTATAGGTAGATAATGCAGAGAGGAGTTTGGATTGTTGTTCTTTATGATAAGCTTCAAAGCACTGAATAAAAGATACTGCTCTGGGTCTTTCCGAGTTTATCAAGCAAGATTTTGCATTGTTCTTGTGTGATTTTTTTTTTTCTCAAGATTGAGTTTTTCGATATTGATTTTTCGATGGAAAGGTAGCCATACTACTAATGGCTATTATATTATTATATAGTTGGTGTAAAGACATAGAGCTTTTTGTTTGCTAATGTCTGTTTAAGCTACTTAATAAGAACTAAATACATTTGATTTGTTGGCTATAATTATTTAAATGGAAAGTAAAACAAACAAAAAAAAATTAAAATGACTTAAATGCATTAATAGTAACTATACATCCACTCTTTGCTACCAAAAAAATTCCAAATTCTATAGAAAAAATATGATATCTAGCTTTAAAAGGGGACTTTAGAGCACACATGGGCTTAAGGCACCATCGAAAACAATGACACTGGGTGTGGTTTGTTTAACATGGCTGCTATCAGTAAAGATAAAAACAGACAGATAAAACAACTCGAAAGATAACATTTTTGCAAGAGCTGTATCTGAATAAATTGCCATGCTAATCCAAATAGGATTTTTTATATTTTTGGCATTACTGGCCCTTTAAGTAAACCAGCTGGAAGGTACAGATGCATTTCAAAAAAGTTTTCCTTCACTCTTCCATAATTCAGTGGTGCTTGTCACATTATCATACACAGTGAAACATCAAAGGAACACATGTATCTTTTATGATTTTTTTTTTTTTTACAAGCGAAAGGGTAATTTTATGTTAAAAACCTAAAGGCTTTAATGTTCCCAGCAGGACGGAGAAAACAGATATTAGAATATTGCTATACATTAAGGATTTATTATTCTTCAAGTGAGAAGCATACATTATTTTCAATCCCAAGAGTACTAGAAATGCAAAGCCGCGAAGAAAATAGAAGTAACTTATCTTAATTGGCAAAGATTCAAGCACGTGCAATCTAAGATAGCGCAGTTAGAACTGTCATGCTTGAATTGCAATGGTTCTTAAGATAGTAAAGCACATTTAAAGGCATAATCCATTTTGCTAAAAATGATTCCGTGTCACTTCTTTTGCTGAGTTTAAATTGTGCTGTGTTATTTTCCCTAACTGAAATGATCAAGCTACATACAATTAAATAATAATATTTTTTTTATTTTCGTTTTCCACCATTTCAGCTAAACTTGCCTATAGCATTCATTCTTAATAGCATTTGCACTGCCCTCTTCAGCCAGCAGTGCTTTAAATCTAGTTTAAGTTAGAAGCTTGATTCTTTTCAGTAAAAGATAATTATGCAAATGTTCAGATTCCTAATACAGTATGAAAATGTGGTAGTTAATATTTAATTTCCCATATTCATATTTAATTTCCCTGGTAGATATAATTTGTGTAGGCATTATATATTTGTAAAATCCAGTAGATGGTAGCAGAGGGAGCAGATTTATATGGTTTCACTGTTAACTAAGGTTTATGTTGTAAAAGGGACAAAAAAGCCTGTTTAAATAAAAGCTCTCTTTCTCCACCTAGTATTAAGTTCAACAAGTGTTAAAATAACAGGTTTAGGGTTAACGGTTTTGCAGAATAGTCATAAAAATTGAAGAAAAAACAAGCACTTCAAGAAGAGGTTTACAGCTAATCCAATCCCCTCCTCCCTTAGTTAAGGGTTTTGCTTATTAACTGACCTTGATCTAACCTTCCCAAACTAATTACAATTTACTTACTTTAGGAAATTTACAGCAAGGCAGCTCTAAGAGGATAAGAAACAGAAGAAAACCAACCTAAAACAGCTCAAAACTTGCTTAGAATTTAAATGCTGCATACAAGTAACAGTCTGCACAGAGGAACTAGGAGGAGGAGGGGCTAGGTGTAAGGAGCCATACTTACCAGCGTTCTTTCCAGCGGTGCTGCCCTTGCAAGGGCGCACGTCCGTCTTCCCGGGGCATGCCTGCCTCTTAGCCTACATAAGGCTAACTCGCATCAGAGCCTGCGCCAGATTATAACTTCAGTTTGTCTTGATTATTGGGCTCTGTACAGTCAAGTCCTAGTGCCTCCCTATTACCTCCCTGTGAATAAACTTATCAGTCTGTTCCTGTTGTCTCTCCCTTGCTATTCCAAGTAGCCTGTCTCCTGCTATTCCAAGTAGCCTGTCTCCTGCTATTCCAAGTAGCCTGACCCCTGCTATTCCAAGTAGCCTGAACCCTGCTATTCCAAGTAGCCTGTCTCCTGCTATTCCAAGTAGCCTGACCCCTGCTATTCCAAGTAGCCTGTCTCCTGCTATTCCGAGTAGCCTGACTCCTGCTATTCCAAGTAGCCTGACCCCTGCTATTAAACGTAACCTTTTTCCAGCTGCTCTCTTTAGTCTCGCCTGTGCTCTAGCTGACCTCCACTCGAACCACCACTGAACAGCTACCTTAGGGGTTGTGACCTGGGTACTCTCGGCAGCAAAGCCCATATTCCCTTGCGGGGATCCAAGGTGAAGACCGGAGAGTACCTTAGAATCTGCGCCTTAGGGTTAGCTAGCGTCAAGTTCTCTGTGGTTCTTATTAGCTGCCTCCTTCTCCGCAATTTCCTAGTATCCAATCGTCACACTAGGATTAGCTTGGAGCCTCTGCGTTTAGTGCTTGTTTTTTTCTTCCATTACTGTAATAATTTTGCAAAATCAGTAAACCTAAACTTGTTGTCATTTTAACACTTGTATTTAATATTTAGTGTTTAATAAATAGAAAGCATTTTCTTGCAGGCTTTGATGTCCCTTTAATGTAGATATAGTAATTGGGACAGGGTGTAATTACCCTTGGGATGCTACATTATTAAATGCCCTCTTTGGTCTCTGCCTTTAGGGTGAAAATTTAATGTCCCAAATATCTACAAAACAAGGCTCAGAGAGATATGTGCCAAAGTGGTAAATGGACTCTTTTATAGATGTAACTCAGTTTTAGTAAGTCCTGTTTACAGTGTACCCTAGGTTACATATCAGACACAGTTATGTTGTAAAGAAGTGTAGCTCAAGGCCCCGCACAATGGTGAATATGTGTGTGCACAAATCCAAGTGCTTTAAATGGACTATTTAGTAAAACAAATCTAGGAAAAATAAAGTTGTGTATAGCTAACTAATGCAACAAGGAGTGATACTTAATTCTGAATGTATTGCTAAGACCAAGCAAATGTAATTTTTCTAAAGGGGTCTGGTTTATAGTCAGACGGTGGTTGGAGTATCATTGACAATACTTGCCTTATAAAACATAACAACATTTCCAGAAGGTCCCTTTCCTTTTGGAGAGCGTTATTTGTATATATTTCATAGACAGTTTAGACATTTCTCCATCACAGTAAATCTCCCTAATTTTAATGAGAATCTTTGCTATGGCGTGGCACACATAGGGTAGAACTATCTGCTATCTGACAATAGCAAAAGTTTCAAAACCTGGAGGGAAATGTTCAGTGACGGTGAAAGATTATCTGACTCATGCAGTGGGTGGAGCATAAACCAGAAGACCATGGTCTCCAACCACTACATGGAGTTTTATACCAGACAAAGGGTGCCTGATTTGATGACCTTGAATAGCTGGTTGAAAGTGTGCCTTTAACAACATTTTTATACACAGCATGTACAGAAATGTGTTAGTAGCCTTTCTGAAGCAAGGAAAATCACTGGATATGTAGAACTGGAACAGGAAACAAAAACAGAATTATTTAATAAAGTGAATTGTAATAGTCAAAATAAGTACACCTACTGCATTTATAGGGGGTTATTCACTAAAGTCCGAATTGTTGCGTATGGGTGTGAATTCGCCAGATAAAGACAGTCGCAATAGGCTGCTGCTGTCGCAGTCGCGTCTTTATAATGAGAATATTGTCGCAGTCGCAACTTTATTATAGAAAAATTGTCACAATCTTAACATTAGAAAATTGTCGCGACTTTACAATGGGGAAATTGTAGCGGATTTTCTATGGGAATCCGCTGTTTGCGAATTCGACAGACGAATTCATACCTTAGTGAATAACCCTCCATGTCCATTGATTAGTATTTGAATAGGAAATTTAAAAAAAAAGTCAGAAACGATAAAGAAAATTGGTTAAGATTGTTTTGCTTTTGTTTTTACTGTTTGTTTCTTCACAAATTTATCATTTGATTTTACCATTTGTGCAGCATTTGGTTTTACCATTTGTGCGGAGGGGCTACATTTACATTTAATTGATTTTTTTTTTTTAGATGCAGATAAAACTGCTAGGGTTAAATTATACAAAAATGGCAAGAGAGCAGTGAAAAACTCTAGTTTTTACACATTTTGTATAAAAAAAAAAAAAAAAATTAAAAAAAGCGCTAAAATGACAAGACTGAAAAGACTTCAGAAAGAGATTTTTCCCTTGATAAACATGATTCTGTTTCCGGGGTGGAAATGCTTCTTACATAATCATTTCTAATCCCATAAAAGCAGCTTGAATTTCTTTAATACTTGTAATTTTCAATGTCTTCTTGCGGCACAGTAGAGTTTTCCAATCATATATTGAGTGATTGAAACAATCGAGAGCTTTTTCCTTTGCTTGGATGTAAAATGTTTAATATAAGGGTTTAGAACACCTGCATTCTTAAACATTGCAGCTTTTTCAGAAGAAAAAAACAAAAGCACTGCCTACAACTGTAGGTTACGCTTTTCTGCCATCAAATAAACTCCACCATAACAGAATTTCAATGAGAACAACCATGACTAGAAAGACCAGCTTCATACACATCAATATCACACAACCGTCTGTGCAATCAAACAACTCTGTCCAGTGGCTATTGTATCACAGAAGTGACATTTAGTGAAGCGCTCCTCAAAATCATGGAGACTTACTAAAGCAGTAATGAGAAAAGATATAAGCAAACTAACCAGAAATGTAAAGCAACGCCTCACCACAGCATCACCTGTGTTTTTGTGTGGCTAACTTGCATACATTATCCAGGGAACAATGCCTTTATCCTTACCACCTCCTCAGAAAGTTTCATAGACTTTAAGGAAATCTTCAGTGAAAGTCACTTCTGTAACACAGCACATACAGTTATCAAGCTGTGTCATTTCTGTTGGTAAAAAGTTGAAAATATGCAATAGAGGTTTTAAAGGAACAGTCTGGGCAAAACTAAAATGAAAACACTTTAATTTATGTTGATTGCTAAATTTTATTAAATGCAATTTATCAATTAAAATAAAAATAATAAAATCAATTCCTTACCTGGAAAGTAGTGCTGTACAGCAGTATCGCCAGCAACTCTACGGCGTAACGATTCACCCGATCCCTCTAAGGAGCGCAGTCCTCTCCAGCCACGCTGATAATGAAGCCCCGCATCAGCATTTCCTATGTCACATGGGAGAGCGTGTATGTGATTAACGCATCCTCCCTGGATGATGTGCACGCTCTCCCATGTGACATAGGAAATGCCGATGGAGAGGACTGCGCTTCTTAGAGGGATGGGATGAATCGGGATGCCATGGAGTCGCCGGCAGATGCTGAAGATGGAGTCCGCAACACGGAAGTGCTGTACAGCACTTCTTTAAAGGGAATATTTTTATTTTTTTTTTTAATTGATAATAAATTGCATTTGATAAAATTTAGTAATTAACATAAATTCTCTGTGGAACAAGAAAGCGCAAAAAAGTACCTAATAGTGCCGAATCATTTCAATAGTAATGAGTATCGATAATCCCAAAACACCATAGATGGTTGTAGGAAAAAATACTAGTAACACCAATAGAAGTGAACCACACGTGAATGTACTGATAGTGCTAAAGGCTCACCAGATGTAAATGAAAGGATCAGCCTATACTGGTGATAGATCCTTTTATTTACATCTGATCCTTTCATTTACATCTGGTGAGCCTTTAGCACTATCAGTACATTCACGTGTGGTTCACTTTCATTGGTGTTACTAGTATTTTTTCCTACACCCATCTATGGTGTTTTGGTATTATCTATACTCATTATTATTGAAATGATTCGGCACTATTAGGTGCTTTTTTTGCGCTTTCTTGTTCCACAGAGAATTTTTGTTTTTTCCAGTCTTTTGGAGTTGAGGAATACTTCACGATTTGAAGAGAGCTGCAATTTTTATCGTTTTAGTCTCATTTGTGACATTTAATACACGGATAGTTTTTGTGACTTTTGCACACATTTATTTATTGTTCACAATCGTTCAATTCAATTTGTTAGCGCTGCTATTTTGCTTTTCACTTGTTTGTTTGTTAATTAACATAAATAAGTAAATAACGATTTATTTATTTTTTTACCCAGACTGTTCCTTTAATTTAGCGGTTCTCAACCTAGTTGAGACCACAACCCCCTTGGCTGACGTAACGCGTTATGTATCGAGCCCGACGTCATTGCGTCGTGTGTCATGTGATGATGTTACGCATGTCATTTGGTGACGTCGGGCCCAAATGTCATCATGTCACACACAATGCAATGATGTCGGGCTCGATATGTCACCATTCTGGAACCCTATATAAAGGGACCTGCAGTCACTTCCGGCTTCAACAGCGTGTTCGTGACCCCTGTGAGAGCGTCGTTCGACCTCCAATGGGGCCACGACCCACAGGTTGAGAACCGCTGCTTTAAGAGAATACAGTTGAGTGTATTGTGTGGAATATATACTATTTTAAATGTTTAATAATTAATAATAATAAATTAATAATTAATTAAATGTATGTATTTGAAGTGGTTTGAGAAATTCAGATTACATTTTACAGAAGATTGTAAAAAAACAGGATTTGTGAAGGAGACATGTTGTGTTTGCTGGAATATAAAACAAAAAAAGAGTTTTTGCTGTGACTTTTCAATTTGCGGAAATTTATTTTAAAGTTAGTCGAGGGGAAATATTTTCAGAAAAAAAAGTTTTTTGTAATCATTGTTTAAGAAAGATAATATTGTTGACAAGGAAGATCCATATTTCAGAGATAACTGAATACTTTAAAGGACCTTATGTATGAAAGGACAATTAGTCGCTTACAGCTCTGAATTCGCATTTGATCGCCACTTCCCCATGTTCACTTATTTAGCAAACTCTGCAATGTGGCAAATATTTGTCTAATTTGGGGGACTACGATGATCTTATGGAGTATTTCATATCGCTTTGCATGCCTGTGCACAGGTTCTTTGATTATTCAGGATTCAGCAAACAAGAGAGTCTGTCGAATAAGCAAATTTTGTGACTTCACCACATCAGAGTGGTGAATTGGGGAGGTTGATGGCAAGGTTCTGGTGTGGAGTATGGTGACTATTCATTGAAAAGTGACAATTAAAGGTGACAACATGAACTAGAGTCAAGGTGACATAGAAATATTAACTTATATACAGTTAGTGGGATATGATGAGAATGACGTCACTGCACTTAACTGAGGGAATTCACATCACTCCGCATGACTTCTCATCCTACTTCTATTCGACTGACTACACTACACAGTACACCTGATAGTGTTCAACAAGTCTATCTGGTGTTTCATGATTAAGTAGAAGTGAATTTGCGACTATTTTAGCAATGTAACTAGAACTGTAGTGAGGTGAATTCACCTTTTAGACAATAAGGCCCACAGTCATTTTGTCTGAATGGAGTTTCTGTGAAAAAACAAATAATGAAAAGAATTGGAATGAAAAAAAAACCCCAGAAATATACTCTTTTTTTTTTTTTTAAGAAGAAAAGTGAATCTCATCAAATAAGGTTTTCTTTATTGATAGAGTCAGTAGATTTCGCTTTTATTCTGACCAAACATTTCAGAAAAGTAATCTAGAGAACAGGAAGGGTTATAAAGAATAGTTACATTGTCCGGAACAAGAGAGAAAGGTGAATTAGTTTAGGGCTCCGATGATAAGAAAGGGAAAAATTGCATAAGGGAAAAGTTGGTGCCCTAACAGAAGATGCGGTTGTAAGAAAGGTAGGACATTTAGCTATTCATTGTGAAAAATGGTTTAATTTCTTTTGTAAAGGGCAAAATACAGAAGGAAAGGAAGGTGATATTATACACAAGTAGTCTCACTACTGGAATGGTCAGACTGTTATTTTCTTTATATTGTACGACGTGCATTTGACTTCTACACAGTAAGATGACGCACGTACGTGATGACGTTCGGCCGAAACATCAAAGGGGGTCGCGGTCTCAAAAAGGTTGAGAACCGCTGTGTTAGAGCATATGGGCCCCTGGGTTTCAGCTTCTTGGTGGGTCCAAAGCACACCAGTCTGATACTGACTGAGCTAAGCAGAAGCGGCTCTAGCCCTATCGGCGCCCTAGGCAACCCCTCACCCGGCGCCCCCCGTCCCGCGACAACCCCTTGCCCCGCTCCTTGCACTCACCTCCAACACCGCCATCGCTAGGCAGATGCTAGGGGCACCCCCCTGGACACCCGGCGTCTCTAGCATCTGCCTATATGGCCTAATTGGAGAGCCGGCCCTGGAGCTAGGCATAGGTGGGAAATATCTCTTATGAAGTACTTGTATTACAGTAATACAAATTATGCTAACCTACTGTATACATAATCATTGTTTCTAAGCCTATAGTGACCCTCTAAAGCAGCTATCAGAAAATAATTCATATAGTTCTTATCAGCAAGCAACTGCTTGCTTTGGCAGGGAGCGCTGTTCCACAAGAGTGACTCAGTGAAATGCGTTATTAAATTAGGGAGGATATTTAAGCTAGTAGTCTAACTTTACAGAATGTTCCCTGGGAATAGATGCAAATTATATTCTTCAGAAGAAATGGTAATTTCTTAAAAAGTTTTGCTATTTTTACATAGAGAACCCTGTACTGATACCATGCCTAATACTTCTTTAAAATGTCATATGTGCTCTCAACTGCATAAACTATCAGCATCAGACAGATCTGATTTAGCTCTTCTAAGACTTGTGGGTAGTGGTAGACAGTGTATTGTAGAGACTTTTAAAATGCACCTGTCACCTTGCAATCACAATAGTAAAGTGAAGTACATCAATCAATAATGTAAATAATAAAGTTTATTCTAAAAAAAAAAAAAAAAAAATTATTAAATATGTCTTATTATTGTTAAAAATAGGTCTTACTGTAAAGTTGTACCGATTTCCAGATCTGGAAGCTGCCATTTTGGTTAGGACCTTCCACTCAAAGTCTATTTCTACGCCCCCAAATACTTGTGGTTTCTCACTCTCTCTGTCAGATCTTGGGGACGCGCATTTCCTCCAGCATGTAATACTAGATTTAGCACTGCAGCAATACCAGCTGATTTTTCTGCAGCACTAAGAATCCCTACAATGGGATGGTGGTGTGGGATTCCCCACACATCCCCCTGACCCCCCTAGTATCAGGCCTCATCCAGCACTATTAAAATCATTAACTGGCAAGTAAGCAGTTATGATTTAAAATTATTTATATATTATTTCCAATTATTTCCATAGTGCTACTGTAATACTAACGCTTTGGAAATAATTAGTACAACCTAAATAAACCCCAGCTAGCAGGGGTCTCTGGGATCCCCACACCTCCCCCCAGTATCACCCCTCACTTAGAGCTAGTGATGGGATCGCTAAGTGCAGGAATTGGTTCCATAGGAGCTTCCTTGTCCCATCCACCCTGCCCCTCTGTGCCCCTGTGGGGTAGGGGGGCCTATAGAAACAAAAATAAGGTGTCCCTGGGAACCCTATTTCCCCCGCCCTACACTAGTGATAGGCAGGGGATCAGTACTGCTATATCAATCTTTACATGTCAGACTATATTGAGTTTTTATTCCCACCCCCACTTTAAACGTTGGGCACTAATCACTTTTGAACATGTTCAACCAAGCCAAACCTCTTAAATAAGCCATGATAAAGTGAATTGCTACATAGCTGGGTTCCACGTCATTGTAGGTGGGACCCAGCTTCTTAAAAAAAAAAAAAAAAAGAGCTGTTAATAAAAGCACTTAACCGTCATAACACAGTTTGGATTTCTTCCATGCTTGTGATTTACAAAGTTTTCTTATAGAGTAATAGCTTCCCAGTCGCTAAGAGCTTTTCAATCAAATATGGGTGATAGCAGTAGTAAAGCTCTGTATAACTGATACAAATACCATGAAATCACAGTCCTTTGTAAACAGAAGGGCACTACTAGAAATAATCCAGATCACTGGTAGTTTTAATGAAAGGCTGCAGTGATTGCATGCCACATATGGTTGGGACTGCTGCCAGCCAAATCCTACTTAGTAAACTGAGGCTCATACCTGCGATAACTACTCACATACTTGAAGATAAGGAATAGCACTGAAGGAAAACACTGAAGGAGCTATTCACTAGCATTAATTGTTGCGTATAGGTGTAAATTCGCCAGCTAAAGACAGTTGCAATAGGCTGCTACTGTCGCCGTCGCGTCTTTATAATGAGAACATTGTCGCAGTTTCAACTTTACCATGGAAAATTGTTGCAGTTGCGTCTTTACAATGGGGGAATTGTCGCGGTTGCGGATTTGCTATGGCAGTCTGCTGTTTGGTAATTCGACAGTTGAATTCGCACCTTAGTGATTAACCCCCTTAATGCACCAGTAAAACAATCTAATTTTCCCAGGCAATATTTAATAAAACTGCCCTGGCATGTTATAGAATTAGCGTGCATAGCATATTTAGTACATCTTTGCTGACACATGTTAGAGCATTGTCTTCCCTTTAATTCTGCTGCATATGTCTGCAAGTTGCTCGCTGTAATTCCATCCTAAGCAGGAAGTTCTGCTGCCAGCTGTTTACTTTTTCAGTTCGGCCTCCTCCTCCTACTATCCCAGACCTGTGTATGACTTTGGAAGCAGGAGCCAACAGCCCCGGTGAGTATTTTACCTTATCGGGAGAAAAGTGGCGCAGGGAGAGATTGCAGTTATTTTTACCTGAATGTTTACCTTAAAACCTTATAATATGAATGCATAAAAGTTCACAATTCTTCATTTTTAGGGCATGCAGCGATTATATTAATTAAGCTGTAAGTCAGAAAAAGGGTGATGCTTCTATCAAAACAGCATTAATGTAAAATACATATGTATTGTATAGCATAAAACAACTACATTAATAGATTCTTATATTGCAGTGAAAAGTTAACATGTAATGTGAAACAAAACATTCAGTCCTTCCTCTTTCCCAAGGAGAAATTAGTTGTAGTTTCTGCAAACCATGCTCTGCTGTTCTTAACCCTCAGCTCCCAGCATCCCCAGCCACCCATAGCTTCTGTTCAATGTAGCACAGTGACAGGAGGAGTGTCTCACATTGACAGCTTCACTTACCAACTTGTATTATTTTAGCAGCAAGTAATCCTACCGTATCCCTTTTTAATTTGCTTGTGAGTGAACTTTTCCTTAACCAAAATATCGTTGGACACATCTTAACCAGAGAGGAGTGCTTCCAAAACCAAAATATCACTGGACACATCTTAACCAGAGAGGAGTGCTTCCAAAGTCTGTGCGTGTATACAATACACAATACACTTTACACTGAGAAATCAGATTTTAGAACAGCAATCAACATTAATAGACTGAAAGCTGTAGCCTTGTTTGTGTATAGGTATATGAAAACATGAATATCGCCTCTGATTGCTTATGATTAAATTTACTTTTATTGTATAAGTAACTTGTTTAAAGCTGTGGTTAACCAGAAACCCAATGGTAACCACGTAGCTGGGTTACTTTGCCGACCTTGGCTATAGCAATTTCTTTGTTTCTATAAAAAAAAAAAAGCTTCAACTGTTCATTTATTTTTTTCAAGTTAATCAGGAAATTCTTAGTTGCTGCCCCTCCCTTTCGTATACATAACATACGTCTGTGGTTGTTTTGGTAGATTTATCAGAGCGCTCTTTAATGCCTTGTTTTAAATGGAATGTGTTTATTCATAAGACTTCCTGATGTAGAGGTAGTTTATATAAGCATGTAAATTGTCAGTATGTACAGTATGATTACAGTATATACCATAACTTCTATGTCTGTTCCTATTCACATTTGTAGGGAGTCAAAAAATAGCCAACAAAATTAGTTATAAGGCTACTAATTTGATCCAGTAAATTTCACCAATTCATCAAAGCGTGAATCAAAATTAGACAATTATTCATGAATAAGCCCCAGTCTGAGAATATCAGTGTTATTTATTATTTCTTAATCCTATTACTGTTTTGACTAATTTCATGAATCTGGAATGTGGTGAGACATTTATGAAGGAGCTAATTTACTAACTAAAAATACTACATGTAGTAATCCATCGTATCCAGTAAGTAATTAGCTGTGTTTAGTCAAGTGAAAGTTAGACCAGTGAAAGTAAATATTTGATGTGATTGCTACAGGCAACTGGAAAGAGCAGGATATGAACTGGATAATTAACTTTTTACAGAAATGTTAAAAATGAATGTTTGTATATTGTGGGGGACTAGTCAAATGATTGGGAAGCAGGTAACATGTTTTAGCCAATGAAATCCCTGAGTATTGCAGTAACTGCAGCTTTAACACCAAAACAGACAGACAGGCAGCTTTAAAAACAATTCATGTAACATTTAAAGGGCCTAATTCACGATCCTCCGAAGAGAGATGCGTAGTGTTCGCCTCACTTCGGAATGACTGAGATGCGCTCACTGATGTCCTGCATTTGGGCATCAGCGAGCGCATTAAAGGGATTCCAGTCTCGGC
>WMED01013573.1:0-14359 GCA_019650415.1 Pipa parva | reverse complement strand
ATAGAAGTAGAATGCGGAACCCTGCCATCAGCCCCCAATTCACCAGTCTGATAGAAGTAGTATGCAGAACCCTGCCATCAGCCCCCAATTCACCAGTCTGATAGAAGTAGAATGTGGAACCCTGCCATCAGCCCCCAATTCACCAGTCTGATAGAAGTAGAATGCGGAACCCTGCCATCAGCCCCCCAATTCCCCAGTCTGATAGAAGTAGAATGCGGAACCCTGCCATCAGCCCCCCAATTCACCAGTCTGAAGTGGCAAAGTCAAACAGGTGAATTCGGAGCAGAACACCTAGTATTATTTGCACCATTGCACCACTCCGCTTAATGAACAGTAGAAGCACCTGCGCACGCACACACAAAATAATGTGAAGTGCTCCATAAGTTTGTGGCTATTGTAGTCTCCCAAATTAGTCGTGTATTCGCCACTTTGCAGAGTTTGCTTAATAACATGGGGAAGAGGAGAATAGATGTGGATTCAGAGTTCTACGCGACTATTTGGCCTCTAGTCAATGAGGCCCTGATTTCCAATGCCCTCTTTTGTTCTATCATTTTGCTGTTGTTAAATTGATTGAATCATTTTGGGGCAAGTTTTAGGACAGTGTTTTACACCATATCCCCGCCGTCTTACCCGTTCCATTGCCGGCAACCATCTCCCATCTAGAAAGCTGGCTGCAGAAAGAAAATTCTATATTTATATATAAATAATCATCTTCATCCCGCTGTGATTCGTATTTGCTCGGTTATTCCTGAGTGGGCTTTTCTGGAATTCATTTTCTTTGTTAATTTATCTCCAGACATGAGATATATATTACACTGTGAGGTCCTATGATATAAATAAATCGCCGTTACATCAGCGCTGTCACTGACATAAATGATAGCGTCCCGTCAGCCCAAGGCTGTAAATTCACATCTAACAAATGTGGAATTTATGTTTATTCCTCGGATTTCTGCTTTATTTTATATTCCGTAGAAATCACTTCACTGAAGGAAATCAGACTTAATTGTCAGTGACTGACTGTTTCTAAATCGCAGATTTTCTCATTTCTCCTGCCCCCCCCAAAAAAATCCCTAATAATTGCACTTTATTGTCTTTGTTCCCCTAATTTAGGCAATATCAAGCAAAATAAAAGAAAGAAGATTAGTGTCTAACTAAAAAGATAATGATTTGTTTACAGTGAAGTTTTGTGGTGCCAGTCATGTACTGTACTTTTCAGCAGTATTTGCCAGACTCCTTTCCCAATTGGATTTGACCCCAAATGTATGACTCCTTTTCTAATGTACAGTAACACTCTTCCATAATTCTACACCACGAAATAGCGCCACCCACAGGTATGTATTATATAGTTGCACTTTCATTGGGCAGCAGTGCAGCACATGAGTTGATAGTCTATTCATATTCCTATCTGATTCTACACACCATGAAATAGCACCACCCACTAGTGTGTATTATATAGGTATACCTGCATTGGACAGAGGTGCAGCGCATGAGTCCAGTACCATGGATCCCAGCGCTATTGCATTCATTGTGGCACTGCATTGGATTGTTGACATATTCCCGTGCCAATGTCGCTATGTTTGCCCTATAAGTAAGGCACCAGGCTAAACCACTTCCAGGATTTCCCCAATAATGCCCCACCTTCAACCCAGGCTCCCATCCAGTATGGGGCTCATTCACTATTTAAAGGGCACAACTGGGGGCTTTTATATGTTTTGGAAAATTTAAAGTTTCCATGTGTACATTAATTGGGATTTATCCACCTGGCAACCAAAATGCCAACCTCGGTCACGTTCAAACTATTTCCCAGTCAGAGAAGAATAACAGTTACTAAATGAGGTGCAATTCCACTTGCCTCCCAAGCAGCCAAGGGTTAAATGTTAAAAAAATAACACGATTAGTGTCTGAGGGGGAAGAACCATACTTTCCATCAGATGCCCCAACCTCCTGCTTCTTGTCTGTTACAGAACTACAACTCCCAGCATTCCCCAACCTTCTAGTCCTGCAGCTAATGCTGAACCACAATGCCTAACCTTAGAATCAAAAGCAGCCTACAGAATAGATGTCACTGAACTACAACTCCCAGCATTCCCCAACCACAGCTAGCAATTCACATTTGCCTGTTTTAGTTTGCCATATCAAAGTGGTGAATTAGGAGTTTGATGGCAGGGCTACTACTGTCCGATTAACTACACCGCTATGCACAATAATCCAAATCTGATGCCATTTGCTATCGGGAACATAGTAACCTGATGTCATGCATATTCTATTCTACTGATGAATAAGCCCCCAATAGTGTTATTTTAACATGATCCTTGAAGAAAACAATGTCATTCTCTGGCATGTGGGCAGCTGGACCCAACAGAGTCGGTCTAAATTGATCGTAGCAAACACGATAGTGCAAAAAGTGCATAGAAACTCTTTTTTATTAAGAACGCCAGTCTGAACCCAAGCATTAGAGGCAGACAAACTAATCGGTGTTAAAAATTGTACACAGTTCATATATGCATCCTGTTGGTAAAACAATGGCTGATGATTTTTCTTCGATAAATAAAATACTGCACAAATTTTAAACCATTTTAATTAATAATATCGCTGGTGTTTACTCCCTGGTACTTACTGCCCAGTCAGTGGGAGATGTAACATACCCCCAGACCATTTACAATATACCGCATATCGATATATTCAATGTGGAAAATTTTTGACGTCATATGACGTAATAGCACATCTGTTAGCAGTCTGTGACATTTGTAAATAAGCCGCAATGGTTTAACCTATTTAATCCCACTGAGTGTGTGTGTGTGTGTGTGTGTGTGTGTGTGTGGGGGGGGGGTGATACTCTATGTTATTCAGTGATACTATTTCCACAACAACGCTAATTTCCTGACCATGTCATTAGTTTGATGGGGTTTGAACATTTAGACAATACCTTCACTGCGTCTGAAACTCAGTGCTTGTGTGTGTGTGTGAAGATGATCTCTCAGAATTAATGTTAGAACTAAGTGTCACTATGTCACAGTAGACGTTCCTGATCCATCAGGGAAATAGCTTGGAATTTCAGTGATCAGGTTCAGGAAAGGGAATATGGGGTATTAAGGGACATATTCACAGGCTTCTTGTGTTACACGTTTAAATTAGCAGAAGCGCATCCTGGGTCACTATTATACAGAGATGCTTAGAGTCAGCTGCAGACCACTAGCACTGGCATATGCCAGCTGCCCATATCACAGCAATTAATGGCCACTGGACAGTCTGCAGGGCACAGAGGTCTCTGGGAGGTGGAAAGTAAACAGTGTTATACTCTGCACTTGTCTTCCAGATCCTGTGGCTTATTAAATACAGGGTCACCTTACTTTTCCTTTAATATTGGGCACCTGGGAAAAGTCACTACCATACCACCAGGCTATAGTGAGTGTGTGGGGTTCTGGTCACCCCCAAATTATCCCCTTTTTAAAAGGGGACTGTGTGGGGTCTGTTTAACAAAATTGCTGCTTATCAGTAAGGTAAAAGACAGACCAAAAGCAATCACATTTGTACAAGTTCAGAGAATAACGTCCGGGCCTATCCAAATGGGAATTTTTATCTTTTGTATTTTACTGCTCCTTTAGTACCATCCCATATCTCACTAGCAGCTGCAGACGTGGCAGTGCATACGCTGCACATTGCTAGCTGGGAATATACGCTGAGTATTAATATGCAAGCCACTGTTCAGTAGAAGTAGTCCCTGTATGGCTGATCCATATTCTGCACCAGGAGAGTAAAATTAGCAATGGAAAGTTAATCCACTGTGCTTCTCTATGACTGAATTGAGCACAGTGTACTACTTTATGTGTAATTATTGCAGAGACTTCTCACCTTCCCTTCTGGGTATGCTGGGAGTTGTAGTTTCAATATTCACTGTAGAGATGTAGACACATACACACTCATACATACTCACATACACTCTCACACACACACACTCACACATAGCCACACATTCATTCATACATACTCATACACTCACACACTCTCACACATAGACAGACACACACATACACTCACATTCTCATGCGCACACATGCTCACACACTCTTGTACTCAAACATTCTCATGCACACACACATACTCACATACACACACACTCACACATTCTCATGCACACTACACGCACATACACACACTCATTCTATATCAGGACACCATCTCTCTCTTTTGAAACACCACTCCCCCACCCCCTCAAAGCAATTAACATTTATTGTATAATTCAATGTAGAGAGGGAGAGATAAAATTACACATCATAATTAATTTAACGATTAATAAAAATAAATCTTGTAAAGAAAAAGAAAGGTGGTGGTGGTGGGGGGGGTATTGAAAAGAATGTAAGGCTCATTAAAAGCCATTTTTACTGTAATTGCTATGATATACTCCGTTATAAGCTGATTGGTATCGCAGGACGGCGTATAAAGTATAGCCTGTATGATCATTACACATCAAGCACATCATTTAGAACAAAAAATGATTATCTGCCTCATTATTCACTCTTCAATGTTCCGCACTCAGACCGTTTCACTTTAGAAAGATTGGGGAGCGCGTCTGAATAGACTGTAATTCCACGTAAAAGTGTCGATCAGCCCATTACTCTAATAACATTTATTTGTATCTGGGGATCAGTGGGCCACGCACGGCCACAGTATCGCATGGATTCCATAAGGGCGGCGGGATTTATTAGTAATTTGATTGGCGTGACACCCATCGCCCGCGCACTTTGATATAACCGGAGTCTAGAGCGCTCCTTATGTACAGAGGAAAAGAGAATATGAATGTCTACTAGTTTGTTAAATATTACAGTGCATGGGGAGGGGGACATTAACAGGCAGGGATCTTCTACACTGAGTGTGCCAAGTGCTAGAATCTTAGGGGCTTATTCATCAAAGTCTCAACCGTTGCACAGAAGTGCAAATTCACTTTTCCTACTATATGTATTCATCAATCTCTGTGACATACACAACCAATTCAACAACTTGGTATGGACGGCATAGTCATGGAGGTCTTTGCAACATTTTGCGCACTACTGAACACACAATTCGCCTATTTATCACATGTGGCAATGAGGTGGTAAGTATCCAAGGAGTACTGCTTAGAATGTACTGGTTTGTATTCACCAGCTTAAAGATGGCAAAGTAGTGGAGACTGAGGGCTACGGTTTGGCGCAAGGTGTCTGTTAAATGGCAAATAAAACCTAGAGACCAAGTGACATCATGAACTAGGAGCAGTGTGACATAGAAAGGGATGTAAATAACACTTCTAAATGTCGGGGAGAATAGTGGGGATCAAGCTCTGTTTAGTGATTAAGAAGAAGCAAATCTGCGTCTGTTGGTGTAAAGTGGGATGAAGGGATGCGGTTTGCTGCACCTGGCAAATTCCCACATTAATAATAACAATAAATAACCCTTTTAGTCCATATCATAGAGCAGACTCCAGGGAAAGCTGCCATACATTCTGATAAAATAAGTGTGTCAGCATGTATGTCAGTGAGTTTATGGCCCTCATTCACCATAGTGCGAAGTGAGCCGCGAAGCGTTCGGCTCCCTTCGCACATGGTGTTATGTGCATGCTGATGTCTGCGTGCAGGACATCAGCATGCGCATAACACCATTTGCAAAGTGAGCCGAACGCTCCACGGCTCACTTCGCACTATGGTGAATGAGGGCCTATGTGTGTGTGAGTGTGTGGACATATGCATGAGTGTATATGTGTGATGTGAATGTGAGTGTACATGTGAGTGTGAATGTATATGTTCATGAGTGTGTGTATATGTGAGTATAAGTGTATATGTACATGTGAGTGCACTTTTCCCATGTCTGTATTATATTTGTATTGCTGAATTGGACAGCACTGCGTAAATTTGTGGCGCTTTATAAATAAAATTATACAAACATACATATTAGACATAATAATGACTGTATATAGGCAAAGGAGGGCAGGGGGAGGGGGTCATGGTATTGGTAAGAGGAAATTCAGCAGTGCCAGTGTCTGACACTAGAGGGTGCTGCTAATACGGTCAATGGATGTAAGTCTAGTTGCCTGTTCTGCTGCTTAGTGCAGTTATTGGTGCATGACTCCTAGTTTGTGTGGATTAACATGGAGCTATTAAAATATCACTGGGGGAAAAAAAGAAGCTGCTTATCTGACCCTGATGGAGTGAAGTGTTTAAAATATTCAGTGCGGAGTAGAAACTCAAAGTGCAGGCACTTGTGCAGCCTATGATGCTGGGCAAAGCATACTGAATTCTGTTTTGATGATTCTGTAGGCATGTTTAATCTACAAGGCCTGCGGCTGGAGTAGAGAATCTGCAATTTCTAGGAAATTTCTCATAAGTTTATCTTTTTTAATTATTGCTGTTTTGCTTGTGAGATCTGTCCAGTTGTAGTCAGTGGAAGAGCGTCAATATGACTTAAGTGCCGAAAAGCCTTCAACGATCAAAAACAGCTTTCAATAATATATCTCCCTAAAATAAAAGATGTTTAAAAATAATTAATAATAGATGTAGGAATTAAATGTTAACTATCATCTACATACATTAACCCCCCCCCCCCCATCAGCCATGGGTCTCAGTGCTACTCCAATATGGTGGACATTGCCTGTAAGAGTTTTTCTACTGTAATATCATGAGACAAACCCTGTTGTTTTCGGAAATTCTTTGTCCCTTCACGCTCCATCAGAAAGTCTTGCCTAACACTGGCCTGGGGCGCCACATGACTTTTGTTGAGAAGACAGGTCTTTTGTACCCAAACAGGGAGAAGTCCTGCAGCGAATACGAATTCCATTCTTCCACGTCTAAAATGAGAAAACACAATGAGAGGCTCAGAAATACAAATATCTAGAATTCACTTGGGAAACGATTGGATTTCACAGTCCCCTAATAGCGTCTGCGGTCAAAGCAAAATGGGGTGAAATTAAATGGACGTCCACCACGGCCTCACCGGAAAAAAAAGGGGGGGGGGGTGAGGGCAGTGGAAAAATGTAAAAATCACAACAATGGAAATAATTTCTGAACCACAAATTATTTATACTATACACGATATATGTATTTGTGTAATGGGGTGTTATAGACAAAGGACGGAAAGGGGCTTATTCATCAACGTGACAATTTGACTGTCGAAGTGAATTGTCATCAGTTTGTGTTGCTTACACAGCCTTTCATGAATAAGCCCCTAAAAGTCATAAAAATCTTTGTCCTTTACTCAATTGTTCATGAATAAGCCCCCTAAAGAGTCATCAAAAAATTTACACAACTGTACATGAATATGCCCCATTAATGACTTGCACCTGTCAATATGGGCAAATTAATTAGCGCAAATAGTAACAATGGGCACCTTTGTGTTCAGAGGGTCAAAGTGAACGCAGTATATCGGGGTGAGCAGAATATGTAGGACCTTTTATCTCATTGTGGAAGATATGGACACGCATTACAAAATAAATACTTTATCTGTAAATACGAACAGAGTTAGTAGTGAACGCAATGATGTGCAGAACTACCATTTTGTATTTGAATAAATGCAATACCAATCAGGAGATAGGTGTAAAACATGTTCTTGTCACGGTGGAAAAGTTCGTTAAAGCATAATTGATAAAGAATGATTTTGTCACAGGGGCTTTTTGTAAATAAGCAAATGAGAAATACTGACCAAGACTAAGGGGCTAATTCACCATTGTGCGTAGTGAGCTGCGAAGCCTTTGGCTCAATTCGCACATGGTGTTATGCGCCCACTGATGTCCTGCACGTGGGCATCAGCGAGCGCATTAAAGGAATTTCAGTCTCGGTGAGAACACTCGAGTCTCCTCGCCGAGACTGAAATTCCTTTAATGCGCTCGCTGATGTCCGCATGCAGGACATCAGCAGGCGCATAACACCATGTGCGAAGTGAGCCGAAGGCTTCGCAGCTCACTACGCACAATGGTGAATTAGCCCCTAAGTCGTGGAGCCTTCCTGAATCAACAAATGTACTAATCACATGCAGCACATTTTTATTAGCATTGTTATCAGCAGTGTTATTATTAGTGTTATTAGTGTTATAATTAAATTATTAGCATTGTTATAATTAGTATTATTATTAGTGTTATTTGTTGATGGAATTGGTTGCACATTTATTGACAGGGTAGGATTGCACATTTATTGTAAGATAAGGTGAATTTGGTTTCTCCGGTGGATACAGGCCCTGCATTGCTGTTAATGCTGGGAAGAAGGAAGGCATTTGGTTAAGTAGGACATGCTTTTCCCAGCATATGTACCAGAGGCTTCCCCTTTCATCTTACAATCTAAGTTATGATGTCATCGAGCACCTCCCCCACTCATATGGATGCACAGAGGAGAGGGAGATTTGAAAGTGAGGTGGAATAAATAGGTAATTGTGCAATGTTGTGTATCCCAGGAGCTCAAGTTATATTGTGACCTTAGGCAGTCGCAGAGACCCTTTGCACGTGTCTGTTCCCGCCGCTGACCTTATCCTTTCCCAGTGACCCCAGAGCAAAGTGTCCATTTCTAGTTCACTGCTGCACCACATAGAGAGTGTCTGACTGTTACAAGCAGCTTCTCTTTCTGGACCAATAAAATTGGACAGTTTTTTTTTGGTATCGGTAGAGAATTTGTTAGAGAACCGAAAAGTTTGCTTTTATTCCACAGGACAGGTTGTAGCAATTGTAACAATCTTTAAGGGAGTATTAAGTAAGTAGCGAATTGTCATATACCAGGGATGGAGAACCTATGGCACGCGTGTCAGAGAGGGCACTCAGAGCCCTCTCTGTTGGCACACGAGCCGTCGACAAACCCTGCCTTCAGTACAGGCCACTGACCCCATCTTAAAGTTTTCAGGCTGGATCCATGGCCTGCACTGAAGAAGCGCACAAGAGCAGGGGAGTTCTCCTCCCTCGACGCGTGTGCACTCCTACCCCGGCACTGGCATGATGATGTCACTCACCAGCGCCGGCACTTTGGGGGACGCACTCGTGGGTGACGTCACATTTTTGGCACTCCGTGCCAAAAAGGTTCGCCACCCCTGTCATATACCATATGTAGATATCATGAATATGTGACAATTTGTCACTTCTTAAACTTTCTTTAGTCACCACAAGACCATCATTTTCTGCAACAAGGTTAATTCACACTCAAAGCGTATTGGAAAGTAGATAATAACACAATGATAATTAAAAACAAAAATCATTATAGGTTTTTTAAAAAAAAAAATTGCAGAATAATAAAACCATTATATTGAAAAACTTCTTTTTATTTTTTTTGGGGGGATAAATAATAAAAATACCAACCGAATTTACAGACTTGTGGGCTGTTTAATCAAACGGATGCCCCTTTGGGATTAAAAAGTTATTTATTCACGATTGTTGTTAAACAGACAGAATAAAAGTTGTTGAGCTGTATTGCGCATTCCCCGCGGGAGCGACTGAAATCATCGGTTTATTTTCCTTGGCTTTATTATGTCTGCTATAAGGACGGGTCAGGCGTTTAGTGAGAGCCCCCATTGTGGTGTACGGACAATAGCTAACATCTGGATAATATTTGGTAGCGGTGTATATATCGTGTCTGGAATTCCCTCTAAACTTCCCAAACATGCTGCACAGTAGCTCTGGAAATGTTACAGACGCAGCAGAATAATGTGAAAAACATGCGGAGGCCACTGTTTGAGGCTGACGCAAGGGATGCCGCCATACTGGACAGACTGCGCAAGGCGTGTGCAAATTAAAAACAAATCTACCCATTGTTTCCCTGAAAGGACATTCTATCTGTCAGGCTGGAAATGAAATATATGATTTAAATAAAAGCTGTTTAATGTATGAAGTATTTGTGATTGCAAATGCAGTAACCCTTCCCCAAAATAAGGAAAGAAAATTATGGAAATTAGTAAGAAAATGGATCGAATGGAAAAAGAGAAATGTAAAGTACAGTATAAATGACATGTGCTTTTAAGGCAGGACCCTATTTTATTATAGTTGGTATAGCCTACCCTCCCTTCTTGGTTTCAGTTAGTGGTACAGCCTAGCGATACACCTATGGGAGGTCCCTAATGATATAATGATTATAAAGTCTTAGAAGGAGAAGCAAAGTACAGTCCGGTAGAGTTCCTATCAGTTTGGTACACATGAGTGGTTGGGATGGTCAATTATCATAGGGGGACATCTGAAAGGACTCTGCTAGTAGTGCCAGTAGGCAGTGTGTAATGGTGTTTCAGGACCCCAGTAGGCAGAATAAGATTGGCGGTCCATACAAAGCCAGTGTCTGTATCTGTCTCAGGTCAACTGTCCAGCACCAGGCTATGAACAGCCCCCTGGAGAGTTCCCAAGTATCATTGCAACATTTGCCTGCCACATGAGCTTTAACCTTAAAGAACTCTCACACAGTTAAGGACTCATGATGAGTCTCCGATACCCATTGCGGTAATGGCAGTGGATAAAGTGTCTTGTGGGATTATGGGTAATATTCTGGGAATGGGTATTCTAATGATATATTTTTTTTTTTTAAATCCTTTCCCTTTATTTCATTATTAGGACTGTCTCCGCCTCTCTATTGTTTTATTGGGCACCACTGGCCCCTATATGGAAATTGGGTGTCTTCCAATTACACTGTACCTTCTCCTTTTGGGATTAGCCATCATATTCAGATTTACCTCTCTCACCGACTGCTTCTAAGATAAACCAGTACTACACTCACTTGTTACATCTCACAATACCCCCTCGCTCATGGGCTCCAGTCCTCACTCATACTGTATAGGGGAGCAGTGGTTTGATTGATTGTATCAGCACGGATTCCTTTAGCAGAACATCTGAAGACCAAAGGAACTGTTTACTCCAGTAGTTCTTTGTTCTTTCAGATGATGCTAAAATATATTATATGATAAATATAGATAGATCATTTGAGTCCCCACATGATGTTGTCAGGAACTGTACTGTGGCAGAAGGGAAGATTAGGAGGAGGCAGCTAGGGTCAAGAACCATAGTGGAATAGCAAAATCCAGGGCACGGAGTCTAAGACACACCCGGTTTTCACCCACAGCCTCCGGAAGTAGGTTAGGACTTAGCAGTGGTGCTATGTCCAGGTCACAACCCCTGGGCTTGCTGTCCACAGATGGCATACGAAACAGGAGACTGGAAGCGTAGTCGGTATACAGGCAAATATCAGGGCTGGCAGCAAATAAAACGGTAAACAGGATACAAGGTCTTAGGCAGGCAGAGTTTGAGCAAGGTCAAGGTACAGGCTGAGGTCATACACGGAGAAACAAGAACTAGACAGAGCACACACAGGAACATCCAAAGTCTCCTATAATCAGGCGCATAAGTTAGTGTCTAGCTGACTAAAATTGGTGCTTTGGCAGGCACATACCCCCTACGCAATACTACGACTGCATGTGTTGCAATGTTGATTAAGAGTTAAAGAAACACGCCATCCGTGACCAATACAAGCACAAGATGGCGACCGCGAGGGACGGCGACACTTAACTGTAGAGGAGGAGAGCAGGTGAGTAGAATTCCAAACAGATGTATACATCCTAGAGGTTCTCCACTCACATAGATCTACAATAATAACGGTTCTGATTGGCTACACATTGTCCTAGAACTTTAAATAATGATTTAATTGGTCCATGAATTGGGGCAGCTAATGAATCGACAATCTACAAATTTAACATAAGCCCTGTGGAACAACTTACTGCTCTGAATGGATGCAACTCTTCTCATGCTCTGATTGGCTACAGGCTGTTGTAACCATCAAAATTTAATGTCTAATGTTTAGATTTTCTACAGTTTGACATTGAGAATATTCCCCCATCTTCGATTGGCATTAGACTGGATTCTGTTCATACTAACGTCAACCTTACATGCACGTCCAATAAGTGGCGCTAAATATTTGCTACAATGCATTGATGCCCCGATTATGTATGACTGAAAGATAATATGTTAATTTGAATTAAAAAAATAAAAATAGGGTTGACAAAGGGAGAGGTAGAGGCCTGTATGTATGTACGTATGTATAATTTTATTTACAAAGCACCACAAATTTACGCAGCGTTGTACAATTCAGCAATACAAATATAATACAGACATGCAAAAAGTGCATTAAACAGTACAAATATAATATCACAATGATAGTTTACTTTAAGTGCTGGGTTGTGGTGGACACAAGAGGTTGGAGGTCCCTATGTATATATGTCTGTTCCAGATCATTAAAACAAAAACGATCCCTTAAGAATATCTGATTCGATTTCATAGTAAATGAGCAAAAGGGAACATTTTGGGCATTTTCGTGAACCTTTCCAAGCACGAGTTGTCATGTCCCCTCTGGCCTTTAATAATAACATCTGGAGCGCTATGGATACCAGACTGAGCTAAACAATGACAAAATGTGAGTGAACAATGGACTCCTTGTTTTAAAACCTCAACCGGTTTGGGAATGTTCTTATCTCCGACACATGATTCGACATCTTGTACGTGTTTTAAAACATGTTAAGAGTTTGTTAAATAATTAAATTATGTAACTCCAGACTGGTCCAATGCTTAAATAAAAAGAAAAAACAACCCCCCCCCCCCTCGTTGGGCCTTATCTTACAGGCAAGCCGTTGGACCCCCCTCCACCCAGAGTCTGTCACCTCAAACCCGACATGTCCCACTGGGAGAAGCTCTGCACATTCCATACTTGCCACTTTACTTTCTGCTAACAATCACATTTAATATTTATGCTACTTTTCTGGCTCTTTAACCTCCAGACAAATTTAAATTATTTTCCTTTATCAGAATTCTTCTGCGAGGGGGCTTACGAATGGCTCCACTATTGTAAAGATTGGACACTTTACATTTGTGAGTTGGAGACCCTTGTGCCTTTGGATTTTTGGTGTACTGCAGATGGAGAGGGGGTGAAACCCGGTCATACATAGTCAGATTTTGGTTTGCCTAACTAACCGTTCTGCTCTGGACCTTCTGTCCATTTTTGGTCTAAGTCCAAGACAACACCATAACTATTGGTCAGAGTTAACCTCTCACAAATATACATAAATCAGCTGCAATTAATGCACCAATTGATGCTATGTGCAATACAGTTCTGGTTTTAACAATATGAAGCTGCACTGTGAAAAAAATCTAGATGTAACCTTAGCTTAACATCTAGTGGTTGTTAGACCCTGATTAGGATGGTTTTCTCAACTTGAAAAACCTATAAAATCCATAAATACACAGGGCATGTAAGACTTGATTGCTGTCACTCTGAGAAAGGCTGGTGTAAACAACAATAATTCTGATTTATCCAGATAGAGGACCACTTATTCGGCTTTGCTAATTACATTTTACAAGGATAACTAGAATCCCATGCCTTGTAGAAAGGACAAAGCCACCATTTACCTCCCCTCCTCCCATTAGCAGGAACATTGCTCTGTAAGTCCCACAATTAAAATAACGTCTGATTTTTGTCCCTAATTGTGGAAATTGACATTGTGAAATGACAATATTGTTTCCAAACAATACTAAAGAAAATGAAGGAAACTCTGTATGTAGATCATAGTTACCTTTTAAGCGTGCCGCATTAAACTGTATAATGAGGTGCAAAGGTGACATTTGATGTAAAACAATGACCAGAATCTCCTCCTTGCAAATAACCAGCTGGAGATCTGGAACAAGCTGCACTAGGAAGGAATGACCATACTAAGATTTCATCTGAAAGTCCTGAGAATCTGAACATTTATATGAGCCTGGAATAGACTGGCTTTGAGTCATCACAAAGGCACTTCAGGCTTATTGTAAGCGGGTCACAGTTCAGCTTTCTCCCACTGGAATCCAAGAAAGATATTTTTATTGTCCTAGGGTTAATGTCTAGGAATCTCTGCCCAGTGGTCTCCCATGTTCTTCTACTGCCCTCTGGGCAGGCCAAAAGTTATTATATAGATTTTCTATGTCGGTCCCTCAGGTTCAAACGAGGTTAAAATGACTGAATCTAAATGTAAGTGTCGGGAGTTTGGTTATTGGGAGATGAGTTGGGTCATGAAGGTCAATAGAGACTGATATCAGGTAGAGCAGTCCTTTAGAACAGTGCTTCTCAAACTTTTTGGTTCGAGGGACCGGCAACGAATTTAACAGGAACGTTGAGGACCGCCATCCAGCTTGCGGTATATATATATATATATATATATATATATATATATATAGGGTCTCAAACTCAATTTACCCAGGGGCCACTGGAGGTAGAGTCTGGGCGAGGCTGGGCTGCATCAGGTTTTCCACAAGAAAACAACAGATTAAAAACAATACATCGACATCGCCCTGTGGGGCAATATGTGGCTCTGCAGGGTAATGTGCAGCTTTATGGGCTACTGTCGCATCTGTAATGTTGTT
>WMED01013571.1:0-14361 GCA_019650415.1 Pipa parva | reverse complement strand
TCAAACTCCCATGTTTGCACCCTCTGGGAACGCACCTGCATGGTGACTCCCAGCTGGGCCAAAATCTCCTCCTTGAGTTTGGCGTAGTCTTAGACGTCGTCCAGTAGCATGTCATTATACACTTTCTGGGGCTCCCCAGTTAGGAAGGGTGAAACAACAGTAGCCCCGTCAGCTTCCGGCAACCTATGCTGTCTGGCAATTCTTTCAAAAATTAACAAGTATACCTCCACATCATCCGCAGGAGTCATCTTTTGTAGGGCTTTCTGCACAGCTTTGCGATGGGTCTCCTGGGCAATCCCTAGAGGGGTCCTTGTAGCCAGGGCCTGTATTTCTTGCTGTAGTTGTCCCAAGCAAACTTGGTGGGCATCAGCTTGTGTACTCTGCTGTGCCATAAGTATCCGGTTTGTTTCTTGCTGTTGTGCATTCGGCTGTTGCAGCTGTGCATTAGTCTCCTGCTGCACCTGTGTAGCACGCAACAATCCTTTCAATACTTCCTCCATGGCAGCCACTTTTATGGAAAAAATTTGAAGGGAAAAACTCACAAATGTCCCTTTAACAACCTTGCCTTTAAGGTTACTGTTCCTTTAAGGGATCAAAATTGCCCTCATTCTCCACCAATTGTAAGGGTTTCACTCAAAAGGTTAACGTACTGCAACCAGGGTCTTTCTTGAAGATTCGGCTTTATTTACAGAAAACTTGAACTTAAATACAGCCTGACTTGGCAAAACAAAAAAAATAACATACACCATTCAGGTTTTCTCACAAACTTAATTTCCTCTTTTCCAGGAATCCCTCTCCTCTAGAGTCTCAGGGGTCTTTTCAGCCCAGCCACAACACAATACTTCTCTAGTTTGTGTCCAAACAGACCCCACCCACAGGACTTTCCACCTGCCTTTTAACCATTGTGCTAGACTTCAGCTGGAGCCAATCTTAAAAACTGGGCGGTGTTCCAGCCATATAAACAAAGTGTGGGTGAGATGTACCATCCCTCTCACAACACACCTTTGTATCCACCACAGTATGTATATTTTTATTTATACAGCGTCATTAAGTTACACAACGCTGTACAATCCAACAATACCGTTATAATACAGGCAAGGGAACTGAACAAAGAACAAGTGAAGTAAATTACAAACATATAAACAGGAAAATATGTCTAAGTGCCAGGCCATGACTGAAACAAGAGGGTGGAGGTCCCTGCACACAGAGTAAGGCTGGCGCAGACCAGACATTCCAGAAGTTTAGAAGCTAAAGGCAAGAGAGAGATAGGACAGTATTTAAAGAGGCATTGAGTGTCCAATGTAGCTTTTATGAGGATGGGTTTGACACCGGCCTGTTTGAATAAGGAAAGAAATATACCAGAGGACAGGGAAAAGTTTAGCAGGTGCATTAGGGCCTGGACTAGGGCAGAGGAGAAGCGCTTTAGTAGAAAAGAAGGTATGGAGTCAAGGAAGCAGGTTGTGACATGAGAGGAAGAGAGAAGTCGAGAAGCTTGAGCCTGGGTAGCAGCTAGAAAGGAATTCAGGAACTCAGGGGGAGATTTAGGTAGAAGTAACTTTGTGTTATCTGAAGAAATAGTTATCTGTTCATGGATACTATCTACCTTTTGAAGAATATCGCAAAGTCTTGGGTGGAGTGAAGAGGGGTTAGCGTATCTGAGGGGGTGGGGTGTAGAACGTAGGGAATAAACGTACATTGAACGTAGGGAATAAGAGACTGGGATTTGATTTGTTTTGGTTTATGAGAGTGCTGTAATACGTTTGTTTGGCTAGGGAGAGAGAGAGGAGTTCACACACAAAAGTAGAAACTTGTAATGCAGAAAATCCGCAAGCAAATGAGATTTCCTCCACAGATGTTCTGCACTATGCGTGCAGGATCTAATAAATCTGGTTTGTGCATTTAGCCAGGGGCGAGGATTGCAGACACGAGCAGACTGAGGCCACAGGTGGGCAAATGATTCAATAACAGTAGATTAAATAGAGTTTTAGGAAGTAGCAAGTGCTTTGGGATCAGAGGAGGGAACAAATGTGGAGAGGCTTGAGCAGAGGGCAGAGGAGAGCCTGCGGGTTGACAGCATGTGTGTTGCGACTAAAGGCTTTAGGGGTTAGCAGAGGTAGAAGAGGAGAGTGAGAGATAGAAAAGTTTACAAAGTAATGGTCAGAAAAAGGGAAAGAACAAATATTAACAACTGAAAGAGAGTCATTTTTAGTAAAAACCAAATCTAGATAATGGCCATCCTTGTGGGTGCTAGAGTCTGTCCACTGTCGAAGACAAATGAGGAGGTTAGTTGGGGAAGACATGAAGGCCAAGGCAGAGAGGGGTCATCAATATGGCCATTGAAGTCCTCCATAATTAGTGCAGGACTATCATTAGATAGAAAAAAGAATCTGTATAACAGAGGCATTAAATGACTGCTATGTATTATTCCTTTATGTGCCCGAGACACGGAACTATCTTTTCTCTGACGCCTGTATTTATAACATACTAGAGATAGCTGCTTTAAAATTTAATGATGGCACAGAGCCTGTATCATCTGAAAATGATTATTTATAGGTGCTTTTCTTTTACAGTCTCTCGGTGCCTTAACAGGGATTAAAAACAGCCATGGGCGATGCTTAGGGTATTTAAACAGTTTAAAACTAAATGTGCAGCCTTAAAATTCTTCATTAAACTAACACTCTTGGGGCAGTGCCTCCTGAGGTGGAGAATAGCGCAGTCCTGCTCAATACAACAGTTTCTGATCATGGATAAAGAGTGTGACACTTTCTTTCTATTTACTGTAAGATTAAACGGAACACTACTACAAAGTGTAAATTTGACTGTCAAAGTGATTTTGGGTCACTTTCGATCACTATGCTCGGATTCTGATGAGTCTCAAATTCGCCACTCCTTATCCTGTAATTGGTAGATTCCCTTAGTAAAATAGTGTTTGGGCACACAAGGAGTTCATGTATAGTGCGACGTAGTCAGTCGAACAGTAGTAAGATGTGGACTGATGAGGCGTGATGCGAATTCCACCAGAGAAGTGCAATTCCCTTTCTATGTCACCCTAATTCATGTTGTCACTTGGTCACAAATGTTTATTGTCACTTTTGAATGAAAAGTCACCTTATGTCACACTGAAGCTCAGCCATCAACCCCCCTACTTCGCCACTTGACCTGGCAAAGTCAAAATGTCAGATTTATTGGGTTATTGACTAAAGTGAGAACTTGATTCATCACTCATCACCTCGAGTGGCTACGCCCTGATTCTTTACTTCTTATTAACTAAACAGCGGATTTCCATAGCAAATCTGCAGCTGCGTCAGAATTCCCATAGTAAAGTTGTGACCGCATCAGTAGCAGTCTATTGTGTAGTGTGCGACCATGGTTAGCTGACGAATTCGCCACATCGCAGAGTTTGATGAATACCCGAATTTATTCACACCTTTACGAAACAATTCGCACTTTAGTCAATAACCCCCTTTGAACAGTATGCCTTGGTGATGAATAAGCGGCATTAGAGAAGTGGAAAATGCATGTCAATTCAGACCTTTACATGACTGTTAGCACTTTAATGTATAACTCATTTAATGTTTAGTAAAGAAGATTAGGAAAAGAGTTTACTTAAATGTAAAAAGTTAGAGTTACTGCTTGTGCTTGAATGGGAGACTGTTTTGATTAAGACTTTATGGTCAGGGATATAATCTGTGCTTTATCGTGCTTGCTTGGAGGCAGTTAGAGGCTGAATATTTACTGGAACTGATATAAGCTGGTTTCTATTGCAGCTCTGTTTTTCCTGTAAGGATTTTGCTGTCATTGATATATAACACAGTATTTAAAAAAGAGCACATTTTTAACCACAACATGATTCCAATCAATTACTATCATAACTGGGCTGTAACTGGCAACCCTATTAACTGAGCATCTGTCACAAAACAAACAGCTAAGGGTTGTGGGTCAAGGACTGTTGTGATTGGCTTGAATATTAGATTGCTGAGAACAGACAAACAGAAACGCAAACACATTTTTTTAGAAATGAAATGATGAAAAGCAGCATTTTTTAAAACCTCTCCTTAGTGTTTGTTTATTAAACTGCTGATATAACGTATTTTATAATTAATATTATATATGCCTATCTAGCTACGTATATGCCTATTACCTAGTGGTCACTTTTTAACCCCCAGGGGGTTATTCACTAAAGTCCGAATTGTTGCGTATAGGTGAGAATTCGCCAGATAAAGACAGTCGCAATAGGCTGCTACACTCGCAGTCGCGTCTTTATAATGAGACTATTGTCGCAGTCGTGACTTTATTATGGAGAATTGTCGCAATCTTAACATTAAAAAATTGTCTCAACTTTACAGTGGGGAAATTGTAGCAGATTTGCTATGGGAATCCACTGTTTGAGAATTCAACAGTCGAATTCGCACTTTAGTGAATAACCCCCCAGTCTCTTTGCCTTATTCTGTCCCTAACCCTTACTCTTCCCTATGGCAGCATTTAAATCTCCTGATTACAGACTTTTTATTCCCTCCCAAACCTCCAGGTAAGTTTCTTATGTGATATGATCAGGCATAGCTGTAATAGCAGGGCATCTCTCTATCTTAGATGCATTTTACCCTAATAGCAAAAGGGCTTCTTCTTGAGGTGGAGGTTTCTTTCATCTACCGGCATTTTATACTATTTAGCCCGCTCTTTGCTGAACGCAGTGACATCACAATGTCACTGCGTCATCACACATGACGTGATTGCATCAGTATGCAATGACGTCATGACGCGGCTGACATAGTTATGATATTATTATATTAATAAGGCGCATGCGACTCCAGGCAGCCAGGTTGTCACAATGGTTAGAACACAGCCACATCATACAGCCCTAAGTAAAAGGTACCTTCATTCAACTTGGGTCCACAAAGGGCAATGTATATCTTAAACAGAGAACAAAAGTGTGATACAGCGCTAATAAAATATAACTCAAATATTAAAACAAGTTAAATAAGAAACTATGCCTAAATAATAATAATAAAAGTTCCACAATATGCTGCTTTTTCATCAAATGGAGGGGTTTTTACATTCCTCTTGAAACAGACAAAACAAGTGAACATCTGGAAGAAAAAGCGCAAATACAACCACACAATAGTGCATTACCAATTAAACATGATATATATAGAAGGGTGAAATCAAACGACCACCAATAGGACAAAATCTCATATAGAACAAAATTAGTGATTTATAACGTCTGTAGTAGTGTAGAAAGTAATAGTAAATCCACCATCAAGTGATCAAAAGGTGCTACAACACTCTAATAATGGGAACCCTCACCAGATCAAAGATGCAATCAAACATATAGTGATCTCCACATAGATCAAAAGGAACAAGCTCCCCAAAATCTGGTCCCACCGATATCCAAAAGGTTCCAATCTTTGTCAGGATAAAACTACCACTTGAAAACGATGATCTTATATTATATAAAAACAGGAAAACATCCCACCATAGCGTAATATGTCATATTACGCTATGATGGGATGTTTTCCTGTTTTTATATAATATAAGATATCGGTGGGACCATATTTTGGGGAGCTTGTAAAAGAAATCACTTTGACAGTCAAATTTGATTTATAATTCCCTATATCACTGTTACACGATATGATACAAGCAGTTCAGCCTGAGCAAACTGCTCAAACATAAAAGCATGAGGAGTAAAATGAAATTAAAATGGTTTCAGGTGATTCAGTTTCTCCTGAAGATAAATAATTGCAATCTCAGCTCTCAGTCAGGAGATCTATAAGATGCAATAAAAGTACGGGGAAGCTGCTTGTCGTATTTTGTTCGGACAGTCTCATAACCCAGAAATATTGCATATACATGAAAGTACAAGTGGATTAATGCTGCTGATAAAAAAGATGGAATCTCTCAGCTCCAGACTTGGAAATTTACAGAATTATCTTCAAATAAGGTTTAACACCAAGCGAAAAGTTCACAGAGTTAAATTTCAGGCATAGCAATGCCAAAGAAGCATCTTACTTTAATCTGGAAACAGATGAGGATTTATTACTCAGTAATGAACAGTCAGGCATGGACAGTGGTGTAATTTAGGTAGTAAGCTTATGGGGCAGGGACCTCAATCCTCTTGTTTCAGTCACCACTTCGAACTTACAGTGATGTATCTTCACGATTTTATGTTTCTAATTTACTTAACTTGTTCTAGGTTAAGCACTTTTCCCATGTCTGTATTATATTTGTATTGCTGAACTGTACAGCCTTGTGTAACTTAGTGACACTTTATAAATAAAATTATACATACATAGAAACAACAAGCAACTCCAGGGCCCCGGAGCAGAATCAGTCTCTTCCCTCAGGTCCTCTCTTCCCAGGTCCCCCCCTGCAGTAATGTTCTGAGGTTACACAGATACTGGGGGGAAGAGAATTCAGCTGCCAGCCAATAAGTACTTACAATAAAGTAAAGGCAGGGGTAGGTGGGCCCACTAATTCTCAAATATACATAATTGGCTTCCCCAAAGGCTTGGGGTTGTAGGCAGTTACCCAGTTTGTCCCTCTAATAACAAACACTGGCCACTGCAGTCAGCAGCCAATTATCCAGATGTAGTCATGACAACGTGGTGAGTGATGGAATATGTACGGTGCTCACCACTCGATAAAGCACATTTCGGCCATGTAACTTATGTTACCCAGGTGACTTAATGAATAAATCTAACCGACATTGAATCTAATGGAAAATCAGGTTGTCATTACATCAATTGTACAATGACATTTTAAAAGTCATCCACTTGCGAAGGATGCCCAAGTGTTCATTTATATATGATTATTTAAGGAAGCTGCACTACATTGGCTGTTACCTGTCACATCCCGCTCTGTGGAGTGCTCTGTTCTTGTAGCATTGAATCTCTGATATGCAAAAGTATTAATTACATATTATCAAACTGAGTAAACGTGCCTTTGAGTGGGAACATTTTTGTGCAGAGCAACTTATGTATGTATTCATTTATATAGTGCTGATACAGTATATTACACAGAGATTTATCATTCACTTCAGTCCCTGCCCCATGGAGCTTACAATCTAGTTTTCCTATCCAGTCACACACACATAGACAGACACAGATGTATGTTTTTGGATTGTGGAAAAAAACCAGAGGAAACTCACACAAGTGCAGAGAGAATATACAAACTCCATGCAGATAAAGTCTAGAATAGAACTGAACCGAGAACCCAGTGCTGCAAGGCAGCAGTGCTAACCACTGAGCCACCACACTGCCCAATGCTTATAAATTGATGGCTACGGTACCTGCACAAACATATATATGTAACACTATTTTAGATCAGGGGTTACTATACATTAGGCCCCCTTCAGTGCCCTTTTAGTACTATAACGATGGCAATGTATGCAATTTGATACCAGGTTTGTCCAGCTTAGCTTCAATATTCCGAAAATATCATAGGAGGACCTGGCATGACCTTTTGCCTGATCCCAGGGTCTCCCAGGATAATCTGGAGAAGACAATTCTTGGCTGCATAAACCAATAAATTCTTTTCCAGGGGTGGACCTAGGGCCTAATTCACCATCCTCCGAAGTGAGGTGCGAAGTGTTTGCCTCACTTCGGAATGACGGATATGCGCTCGCTGATGTTCTGCACGCAGAAAACGCTTCGCACCTCACTTCGGAGGATGGTGAATTAGGCCCCTAGTCGGAAATCCCCACTTAAGCTAATGCTCACAGACAGATCTTACTAAATCATCAGAGAATTAGGCTGTACTTCTAAGTGAGAATATACTGTATATATATATATATATAAAGTTTATATTGGGAGATTACTTTTTTATTTGAATACACTGCTGTGTCCACTGTTTGGACACTTGTTGCTGGTGTTTTGATATTTTGTTGAGCTTTGAATTTGGATAGTGTATGATATTGGTTTGGTTATTTAACTTGTTTTGCTTTTTGTTTGGTGTTTTGCATTGGGCTTTGTATAGTGGGTACAATTCATGGCTAATTGAGTATTCACTAACACTAATGCCAAACTTTCTACTCTGCACGTAATTTCACAAATTTACACTCTTTGCAGATTAAGAGAAAGGCATTTGCTTCAATCTGCAGCGAAGTGTATCTATAGGAATGGAATCTAGCAGGGAAGGAAATTCAAAATGTAATAAATCCGCCCCTCAGCAGATGGGGCCAAGGTGAGATCACTCAGAAGCTTCTATAGGGGTAGAGACTCCCACATATTCTCCTGGGTGGGTTCAGTGCAAACTTCCTTTCCAGAAAAAGTTAATAGATGCCAGGAACAGCAAACAAACTCTACTGGCACTTAACAGAATATGCAGTCCAGTTAACAGCAGGGAATCAGGCTGATGTCTATGGGAAAATACATGAATTCCATATAAATGTTATAGTTCAATATTCCTGTTATACATGTGTATGTTGCCGTTTTATAAATAATCTATGCAATACAAAACTGCAAGTCGAGCTTATTTACTGCATGCCCCCATGCCAGCTGTTGCCAACCATCATTAAATTTATTGACAGTTTGTTAAAATAAGGTCAAAATTTCATGTGTCAATACAAAAGAAATACAAGATCAGTAAAAAATATGTTCCTGGCTGTTAACGACATACGCACACAATGTTCCCTGCAGTGATGGTTATAGTGGAAATAAATGACGGCTAATTCCTGAACACCTGTAATTGTAATTAGATGCAATTGTACGGTATATAAACAGTAAATATGCTGAAAACTGCCAGTAGAATGTTATTCAAGGGGTGCCAACCTTGCCCCATGCCAGGCACCAAACCCAACGCTCTTTTTTTGTGCAGAGTCAGTAAAGCACTTAAATGCACATTAAACCATCTCTGAAAAACGTTATCTTAATCTATTGCAGGAAATTATCCAAACGATAAAAATGATACTAATTTATTCACAGTTATAAAAATGCCTGTGTACAGACAGGCTGACCCTTCCTTTATGACAGTATGTATTAAATAGAGAACGTAAAAATGGTGCATAGCCTGACAGTCTCTGCAGATATTCCAGAGAAATGGTATGCAAGCGATTCTCTTCAGTCTCTTCAGCATACAAAATAAATTTCCCTTGTGTTCTCCAACACTCAAGGACATTTGTGTTAAATTGCAATACCCATAATCCTCAGCTATTCACTATGTATTCTAGTTAGTATCAGACTGAGGCAGCTGGGGCAGACCATATAAGATGACCCCAAAGTCCGAACAGTTGTGTAAGGGTCCGAACTTGCAATAATTTGAATATTTTGTGTATTCAGCAAACTCTGCGATGTGGTAAATTTGTGACCAATTTTGATGCTTATGACAGTTGGGGACTAATGGAGCTCTTCACACCACTTTATGTGTGCTTTCACAGGTAATTCACCTATTCATCAAGTGGAAGATTCTGTCCCCATAGCAGCAAGGCCTACTATGTCACATTCACCAGCTTTACTACGTTAGATCAAAGTTTACAATTAGTGGGCTGATTGCACTGTCTGACTGACTTACTGCTCTGCACTGCTCAGTAAACCGAGTCTGATGCCATTCCCCTCTTCACTATGTTAATTCTCTGTTTAGAGAATAAGGCGTAGAGAATTTGCAATTCACTTTGACAGTCAAATTCTCACTTTGATGAATAAGCCCTCAATGTTCTCATGCCCAACAGAACAATCCAATAAAATGATAAATCATATTCACATAACAATCACGGGCCCACAAATACATCTGCTAGATATTGTGTTTATGTTTTAAACTGTTCCTAGTAAATGTCAGTGATGGCAGAGATTTATGATAAGGCCAAGTGACCATTTTGTAAGTCATCTGTAACTGAAAAAAGGAACAATCTTATTTCTCAATCTTTTTTTGTAAATAGAAATTAACACTGTATAAATATTACACAGCATGATGGCAATGTGCATATCAAAGGTTCAACAACACCATGGGATTCTGGGTTCCCTACAGGATTTGCATGCTACCTATTCTGAAATTCCCAGAATTACTTGCATTTTTTTTTTTAATTTAGGTATTTGTTTCTGAAATGCTACCGGTTCCAGTTGGATATAGAATTCAGAAGGTGGATGCTTTGAGACATTGATAGAAACAGCTGCAATTTATCGACTGTGTGTTGAGGTTTCATGACAGAACTCAGACCAAAGAGTTTTGAAAGAAGAAATTTCCACCTGGCAGATCAAATAGCCTCCCTTCATTGAAGTAAAAGTAAACATTCATAAATAAATCAGGCTACAGATATATAGTCTTTAGTTCCACCAGGAATTTATGTGTTGACTTGCAAAATGGAAGTTTCAAACTCCAGTGTGCCTTATGTAAATCCTACACTAATGATTTATTCGGTCTCCGTAGCATATACAGTGCTATGAATTCTATTTCTTTCCTTTTTTTAATTCAACAAATCTAGATCCACGGTTGGCTACTGAATCTGACCCATAATATATTTCTTCTGAAATGAGTCATCCCTTAATCTTTTCTTCTGTGTTGTCACCTGATGAAGGGCAATGGACTGTAATGTGAGCAAAGGACCTTAAAATACATAGCACATATTTACCCAGCTTTCGGTATAGAATCCAAAGAGGCACACGTCTACTTTATCCAGATATGGTGGAGAGATGTGGAGACAGAGAAGCAACCATATTTTCTTCACCATCCTTTATCTTTTCTGGAAAGGGTCACTTATGATGGCTCTGTATTCCAGGGTGTGTCCCAGTCCAATGTACCCGCTCTCTATCCTTTCTCCATGGGTGTGTCCATTACTTTGCACCTGCTCTTGGCCCATTTAAATAGTCATGTCCCTTCCCAATGAACCTGCTCTCTGTCTGTTCTCCTAGGTTTGCTCCTTCGCTTTTTGCCTGCTCTCAGTCCTTTACATGTGCATGGCCAGCTTTTTGGCCTGTGTGCCTAATATCTGCTGCTAACCTCTCCTTTGTTTATCACAATTAGGTAGAGCTAATATTCCCAGCGCATACTTTCTTCATCCACATTCTGTTTGTAAATCATCTACTGTACATTTCTGCCTTTTCAGAATATGGGTGATGACAGACTTCAGCGCATCAAGAACAAAAAAAAAAAATCAAAGTTCAAATATTCCCAAAATACAAAGTATCGTCCGAACCAGAAGTGGTTAGAGAGAAATGAATACAGAAGAAGCTACAGATGGTTCAGGAGGAAGTCTTGGCCTTGGTTCAGATGTACGGAGAGCGCAGATGGGATTAGAACTGGAATAATCACGCAATGCCTGCAGTTACTGATTCTCTTCCTCATCAGGGGAATGTCTCTGTTTCACCCAAAGATTTCTGGACAACCATTATCTGTGCTGGTCCGGAAACAGAGTTAAAGAGATATTGTCCACTCCCCATATCTTACGTTTATTTTTATTTTTTAAATTCATTAGATTTTATAAGCCTATATTGTACTGTGTTGATATTAGTAAAAATACACATTTTTCTTAAAATTATCTATTTAAAAGCATTGTAGTTTTTCTGTCTCCACAGATCTCTTATCTCAAAGACTTTGCTAGTTAATGCCATCCAGACTTGCTTGTTTGTAACTCTGTTTATAACTGAGGATAACACCACAGGATTATTATGTAACCCACAGGATTCTGGGAGGAATGCTGGTAATGTTTTTGCATATGATGATGGCATTTATAACAATATCGCTTAAAATTAATATACTCATATACAGTATATATATATATATATATATATATATATATATATATATATATATATATATGCGTTGTTAAAACATAAGGGTTTCCTCAACTTAAAGGGGAACTACTATATCTTAGTGAGAAGCATTTCTCCCCAGTAGTTATTCATGTGAAGCAGGATGTTTTAATAAGCAGTATTGGAACCCTCCCAATCTAGGAAATGTGTGTGTGACATTTACTGGCCAGTTTTGTGTACATTATAATGTAGCACCTGCACACAAGTTAGCTTTCCTGCACCCCAGCCTCTGTAATCTTGTGCATTCCGTGCCATGCAGAAATGTAAAAAAACATGATTGATAATGCCTAAAGGTCAGCACACTGCTTAACCAATAGCAGTTAGGCAGGTTTTTCTTCTCATGTTGACTAACTTGCAAGAGAGAAAAGGGGGGAGTTGGGGAGGACAAAATGGTGGCTCTCATTATAACTAATTGAGGAAACAAATGGAAAGTATTATTTCTTCAAAAAACTTTTTTTTTAACTTTAGCTTTATATGTATGTGGATAGTTATATCGGCAGTATAGTTGTTCTTTAAAGTGATACTAACACGCCCAAATCAAAGGGCAAATCTTCCCCTGTTGTTTTCTCTGTTTTTACTCATTTTTCCAGCACTGCCTACATTTGTCTGATGTTCAGAACGACTTTGCATTCTTCTAGATAGATAACAGGACAGAATTAAGTATAGTATATAAGTATATAGTGTATATAATATATTAGAACAATATATGTTTTGAGACATCCAATGAAATTAAGCATGGATTCTGTCAGTAAAGATAAAACAGATATAAAGCAATATAATTCATGAACTTCAAAGAAAAATAACTTATAGATTTATTAGGTAACTTGTACAAGTGCTGTATTTAAATAACTGCCATACCAATCCAAATGGGATTTTATTTTTTTTTTTGGAGTCACTGGTCCTTTAACAGATAAAAAAAAATGGCTGCAAACTACATGGAAGCAAAACAAGCTAAAAATAATAAAAAATCATAATACAAAGCCAGTCCAATGGGAATTTTCTTTTTCTGGTGTTACTGATCCTTTAAAGTAAAGTGTGGCAACATAACAGTAATAAGGTTTACCCATGTCCCAGGTCTAGTACATTATAACAGCTTATAATTACTTAGCAATTACTTGTCTAGTACAGTGAGAATAACAAAAACAAGCATCGGATTGGTTGCTATGGAGTAACAGACCTAACAAAACATTTTCACTGTTAACACATTTATCCAATATATTTTCATTAGAGCAGATTACATTTGTATGTTACATTCCTGCCCCTGCGCCATATCATTTTGTCTGAAACAAAATGTTAGTTTTACATTTCTGTAGTAAAGCAGAAGCTGGCTCATTTGCTTAATTGGAATCATGGACAAAATCTTGTTTTAGGTTTTTCCAATTATTCAAATTTTTAGATTAAGCCTATAACCAGCCTTTTTTTCCTACTATAGTATATAATACTTATACAGTAGTCCTCCTCAGCAAGTCATCACCCAAAAAGCTTTTTATCATGTGCTTGCTCTCTATTAAAGACAAATTTGGGGTACATTTACTAAAGTTGAAAGGTTTTTTTGACTAGTAAATGCAGGAGCAAAAGCCTATTTTTAACAATATTGCTATTTCTCCTATTTACTAAACTATTCCAAACCAATTTTAGCCACCAGAAGCATTCTCCACCTTCAGGAGGGAAAAAAAAAAACATTATTCCCTATGGAGCTGGTCCTGTCATTTAGCCTAAGTCCAAAATATTTTCCCATCAAAAATGGACATGGATCTGTAATGGAAGGAACCCTCGTAGAAAAGCATTGAAAAGTTTGCCCCTGTTAACAGACCGATATTAACCAATAACAATTTATATATATGGGTAAACATTTTTATCCATCCTTTATAAATCAGGAAGTACAGGGAGAGAAAAATTGACAGCGAAACAGGGAGAAACCATTCGGTATGGATGAAATGTCTTAGTAAATATTTCCTAAAAACCCTCTAATTTAGAGGAGCTAATTAACAGTCATAGCAGGGATTTTACCGTTCTAATGAACATGCAGCAAGATGGAGCAGCTTGAAAATTAGAAGGTAGTAGCAGAAAAACAGAAAAACTAAATGCGTACTAGGAAACGTTTGCCTTGGGATACATGTTTAAATAAGGAAAAATAATATAGGTTATAGTTCCCCTTTAAAGGCATACAAGAATTAGCCATAGTCCTTCATCCTCTTTTAAAGAAATAACAAAATAACATACACCTACACATGCCAGTGGTGGAGAATACAGAAACTGTAGGTATGAGTACTGTATATTTTTCTGTGACAGAAAGGAATGTAAATAATTTGTGATATTATATTTATAATGTAATGGACTTTATCTATCTAATCTGATTTACTGACTCTGACTTGTAATTCAGTTTCTGGGGGTTATTCACTAAAGTCCAAATTGTTGCGTATAGGTGCGAATTTCCCAGATAAAGACAGTCGCAATAGGCTGCTACTGTCGCAGCCTCATCTTTATAATGAGAATATTGTCGCAGTCGCAACTTTATTATGGGAAAATTGTTGCATTCTTAACTTTAAAAAATTGTCACAACTTTACAATGGGGAAATTGTTGCGACTTTATAGGGGGATTCCGTTGTTTGAGAATTCGACA